>DWFO01001009.1:0-17285 GCA_018246595.1 Mimoniades nurscia nurscia | reverse complement strand
CTTCATGATATCGGACTCGGGCGCCTCGTACGCCAAGGATATAGCAGGCACCTTCGGTAACACCAAGCAATCAGGACAAACCAACAGCTCGCGCGAACTGCTCGCGTCCGCGCTCGCTTATACATAATAAATATACGTACACGAGCTGCTCTACGGCGACCCGCGACCCTCACGGACAGAAACATATCGCTCCAAATAATAATTACAATAATAAATTGTACCACTATTCATATTTACTTAAAATACAACTCAATATCTGGCTAGTGAATATATAGTAGTAGTGAATTAGAAAAATAATAGCGTGTTTAAAGTTAAAAAAATATACTGCAGCTCGATGGCGCCTTCAGTGGAGCACAGTACCTACAGAACATCTGAAATACTACACTAGTATAAACGTGAATCACGAGTAAGCCCTACGAGGGTACTCGAGTGAATACCTCATGAAATTTCCATTTACTAGTTACATATGTATATAATTATAGTCATAATGATACGTCAGACGCCAAGGGGGCTCCCGACATATATACGAAATGTGGTGACATGATTACCTACAATAGACTTGGTAAATGCTAGCGAACCTATGTGAGGAACTGTGTCGTGGTGTGCATGGAAGTCATGAGTTAAAAATAAAAATAATAATAATAATATGTTAAAAATAGAAATATAATAAAAATAGGGAAAAAAATGTGAAAAAGGAAAGTGTATAAATGCATGCACGACAGACACACGACAGAGGGGAAGGCATCGAACGCTTACTTACCTCGCACCGCGAAATTAAATAATTATCAACCAAACCACAACATGAATATGGAACAATGTGTTTGCGCCGGCGGCGCGGAAACACGTTACTCCATGGCACATCAAGCTACGTAATACGTTAAAGGAAACAGGAGGTTCGTTACAATAGAAAATATGTATATAAAAGACAACGCAAGGCAGAAGTCGGGAGCGGTGCGATCGTCGCCTTCAATATCCACATGAACAGGTCTAATGGGAATCGTGTACCTACGGGGCACCGTCCGCAGACCGCAGGCAACGACCAGGCTTCAATATTGAAGACTAAGTTACACGTGGTGGCAAGCAAGTAGCGATAGAGTAATATATGTTTAGAAGGAGCGACGTGGTCGCTCGCGGTGGTTACCTCTCGTTAACGAGTTTATCAGTGAAAGGATTACGCGGCTGTCGCTTCATTATGTCAGATTCGGCCTCCTCGTAGGCCAGCGAAATGGCGGGCACCTACACAAACACTAGCTAAGAGAGCGTACGGCGAGCGCGCGCCGCCGCGCGCCGCCCCGCGTCGCCGCGCGCCGCCTCGCGCGCGGACGACAAAGCGTGCTGCGTTATTATCACATGTGTACAACATACAACACTTAACTACGAGCGCGTTGCGAGCATGCGCGCCGCCGGGAGCGTATCGCTCACTCGTTCACTCGTTCATGTATGTTGAGGAATTTCAAACATATCGAGAGTAGTACACACGGTTCAAGAGCGTGTGATCGCAACGACTCGTATCGCTTAACACTATCACAGAAAACAAAATGTTAATAACACAAAAAATGTAGATCATGAAGTGACTGTTCTCGCAGCCGTCGGCCGGCGCGCGTCCAGAGTGTGGGACAACAAAAAATTTAACCAAATGTACTATGAGTGGCGATGGACTTCTCACGGGCTCTATCGGCGGACATTAAAGTCCTCTGAACTTCGTGACGGGATGATTGTGAGAATGATTAATGATGGCTGAGTTTTTTTTGTAATTTCGGTGTGTTTTGTCGTGTTTCGATCGTGATGTATAATGCGCCAATTGTTGTGATACTATGCCAAATTGTGGTTATATATTAACAGTGTTCCCATCTAACGTCCTTTAGTTCGTCTAATTAAAAGGGAATTATACAAGCAACACGCATTCTCTTGTCAGACAAAACCGATCATAAGCGTCCCAACATGGCGACCAGTTGTCATTCAGAATGGTCCGTTACGGAGCACTGGAGGTCACAATTGAAAAATAAGCGTAAATATATTTAGTAGAACACATAGAAATCACCTAAAATTATAATTAGAGTCGTCCAAACAATAATTCAAGTCACACATCAATTAGTATTCGATGTAATCATATGGTCATACATTTAGTAGAATGTTCTCGAACAAAACTCAAACGGATCTACCGGAGTATAACCCTACGATTACACACATACATACATTCAACAAGTTCTATATTAAGGGTACACCCACTCGGCACGATATTTATGCAACAGCGACGTTATTAGCTGAAAACCAGTTAGGGGATTATATTCCGACGCATCATCACATTATTTTACGTGGCAGAGACCTCTCGTTGACAAGTTTGTCGCAAAACGGATTTCTAGGCGGGCGTTTCATAATATCCGCCTCGGCCGCTTCGTACGCCAGTGCAATGGCGGGCACCTAGCACAAACGTCGCGTTAAACACATTCTAGCACACACTACCGCAACGTATATCTTGTTCAGCGAGCTGAAATCTCTAAGGAAGATATACACGTGTTCGTTAATTACGTCACAGCGGCGGTTCAGACGAGCGTACCACACTCACTACTATCACTTACGAGAAAACATAAGTACGTGTATGCAAGTGTCGTAAATCTTGAACAGTCGCTGTGATGTGACATTTAAATACAATTTTAAATTCAGATTTAGACTTTCAGATAATTATACTTTTGATCAAATGTTGGTCTTACATGAGCACGATTAATTGATTTTGTTCATACCAATATTATTATATTACTTTGTTAAATAATTAATGTATATTTTCAATCAAGGAAATGATTAATCATAGTGAAAAAGTACTGCGAATCAAGAGAGCTGGTCTGAGTGTTGAAATTATTGTACCATTTTAAATTGACAAATTTACATCGTGTTGATATAAAACCATGTACGATCGTAAATAATGTTTTAATGCAAGCACATCTTTGTGTTTCGTCTACATCGGAGGCAACTATTCTGATTGTTCATTTCATTCCATTTCCCAAAATTTCATGTGACCAAGAAAAATACCATATGCAGTTGCATCAAACGTATACAAACAATTAAATGGTCAAAATGATTTTGACGTATGATCCAACTTACCATGTCGGTTCCCAGATCGATGCAGAGGATGGTAACGGTGCCGAGGGGCAAGGGGATGTCGCAAAGGATGAACGCCAGGAAGGGGGAGATCTCGGGGATGTTGGACGTGAGGGTGTATGCAATGGACTTCTTCAGGTTGTCAAAGATCAGTCGGCCCTCCTCGACGCCCGTCACGATGGAAGCAAAGTTGTCGTCCAACAGGATCATGTCGGCCGCCTGCAATGGGTTACGCGATTATAATAATTGTGAAGAGAGTTCCAATCTTTATTAAAATTAACTGAAATAGATTTTATCAAGGATCATGAGTAATATTATTTACTATCAATTGCTATAATAATATTACATGGTAATATTTCAACAGCACATTTGATATAGATTTTTTGCTTATCCACATGCACAACTAGTCCTTTGTAATTGTTTAATTACGTCTATAATTAATTAAATTATATTATGAGGTTCAAATACATTTTGTTTAATCATCATCACCGCTATCCTCAAAATTTCATAAAAAGTTGAAAAAAATCTGATCATCAGTATCTAACTTGTCCCATGTGTCAACACCGAAAGATTGAATTTACTGACTTGTTTCGATACATCGGAGCCAGCGATGCCCATGGCCACGCCGATGTCGGCCTTCTTCAGCGCGGGCGAGTCGTTCACACCGTCTCCAGTCACAGCCACGATGGCGCCCAGACGCTGGCAGCCCTCCACGATGATCAGCTTCTGTTGTGGTGATGTGCGCGCGAACACGATTTCCGTGTGGTACCTTGCGGAATAATCAAGGTGTTAAAAATCTTTGTTTGTTGTTCCCCAACAAGTTTGATAATAACTTTGTAAATACAATTAACTTTCACTTAATGCCTAAATTGATATATTTCTTGCAGTAGATTTAGACCGGTCTAAGCTATAAGAATTTTTTGTGACAATAATATCAAGTACGTACTTGAGAATTTCGTCAAGTTGGTCAGAATTCAGCTCCCTGAGTTCGGTACCGTGGACGACGGCGGCCTTGGCCTCACGCGGGTTCACTTCTGATACTGGTATGTTGAGCCGAGCGGCGATGTCCTCGACGGTTTCGTTGCCTTCAGAGATAATGCCGACAGACTTCGCGATAGCCTTCGCCGTGATTGGGTGATCGCCCGTTACCATAATAACCTGAACACAACATACAAAATCACAATCAGATCTACACAACAAAAGAAAAAGTATGTTTTGTCGGTATAAGTGGGTTCCATACCTTAATACCAGCAGATCGGCACTTGGCGACGGCGTCAGGCACAGCGGCGCGAGGCGGATCGATCATACTCATGAGGCCGACGAAGCGAAGGTTGTCAAGGGGGAAGTTGGGGTCGTCAGTGTTGAATTTGTAGCCGATTGGATACTTGTCAGACGGAAGCTGGAAATCGCAAAAGCCTAGCACACGTTCGCCGAGACCGCCGAGTTCCAGGTACGCATTGTTGAACGCCTCTTTCATTTCTTCATCCAAGACCTGGTGAAATTGAACACGTTACAAAACTCTGCCGCCACACATGGTAGACAAATTCATGGTAAACAAAAAATACCTTTTCCTTTCCGCCAATGAAAATAGTGCCGCAACGTTCCAATATCCTCTCAGGAGCACCCTTCATCACGAGCAAGTGGCGAGGATCGCTGGGGTCATCACTTTCATGGATAGACACTTGGTACTTGTTCGTGGAGTTGAATGGAATTTCGCAGACTTTCTTGTTACGCTTCCTAATAGACAACACATCTCCGAGAGCGAGTTCCATGCACTTCAGTAAAGCAGCCTCAGATGCGTCACCAGCAACTTCCTTCTTCAAAATCGGCACACCATCTTGACCACCCTTAAACTCAGCACGGTTGCAAAGAGTAGCGATCTTAGCGAGAGCTTTAAACCCGGGGCTGGTGCGATCTGTTACAGAATTACACCGTTACAAAGATTTTAATAAAAAACCAATACAAAATTATCTAAAATTGCATAATAACAAATAATTACCGTATTGAACTCCAGATTGGTCCTCAGTTGTATCGGCTTCGATGATCTGATTATCAAACCACATATGCGCTACAGTCATCCTGTTCTGAGTCAGGGTTCCGGTCTTGTCTGAACAAATCGTTGAGGTAGAGCCCAGGGTCTCGACAGCCTCCAGATTCTTTACCAGACAATTCTTTGAGGCCATGCGTTTGGCAGTGAGAGTCAGACATACCGTTACGGTAGCCAGTAAACCTTCGGGTACGTTAGCTACGATGATACCTGATAAAGACCAAAAAGATTATATAAGAATCTTGATCCTAAAGTCAAAATTTGGACGTGAACAGATCGTGATCGACGATCAGATCTACAAAACTTACCAATAAGGAAAATGACCGCATCCAGCCAGTGATAGCCCAGTATAAAAGCAATGACGAAGAAGGTAACTCCGAGGAACACGGCGACACCCGTGATTAAATGAATGAAATGGTGGATTTCCTTAGCGATCGGGGTCTCTCCAGTGTCCAAACCAGAAGCCAATCCAGCGATACGACCCATTACCTGAAAAATGGGTTACCAAAAACCAGCTATGGTTTGAAAATTCAGGACGAAATATTGCAATTTCGTAGAATTTACTAAACTTACGGTGTTGTCTCCGCAGCAAATAACAATTCCCTTAGCAGTGCCTTCAACAGCGTTGGTAGAGAAAAATGCTAAGTTCTTAGTCTCAAGGGGGTTCTCGTTGGTGAACTCAGCGCCACGGGACTGGGGCTCGGATTCGCCAGTTAAACTGGAGTTATCCACTTTAAAACCACGGGCCTCAATAATACGAATATCAGCGGGGATCCGGTCACCGAATTTTACCTAAACCAGATGTCAAGTTTTAGTTGATAGTAAAAGAAGACTTTAAAATACAAATAATGTAACATAAAGAAGTCTCTGTCTTTAAAATACAGACCTCGACGATGTCACCAAGTACAAGATCTTCAGCTCGCAGGGTCAGCTTTTCACCTTCACGAATAACAGTAGCAAACTGGGGCACCATGTTCTTGAAGGATTCCATAATCTTAGAAGACTTGCTTTCCTGATAGTATGAGAATATACCAGTTACGATTACCACAGCCGCCAATACAATGCCAAGGTACAAGTTGTCGTCCGCAGGTTCTTCAACAGTACTCGCCTGAAAAATGACAAGTTGTATAAATTCTACGAACTTTTACAATCAAAATGAAAATGTTCTATCAATTATGATTACACATACCTGAATTCCATAGGCAATAAAGCATAGAATAGCACCAATCCAGAGTAGTAACGCGAATCCACCAAACAGATTTTTACAAAACTTTACCCATTCGGGTGTCTGTTTTGGTGGCGTGAGTGCGTTTGGACCATCTCGTTCGAGATTCTCTTTTGCTTTTGCGTGACTAAGGCCCTGCAAAAATTCATATATTTTTTGACTTCATATCCAAATCTTCCCCTAAATATAATACCTTCTGTTCAAGGCTAATTTACTAGGTCATTTCATATAACTTTTTAGATTCCAGAATATATAGAACAACTTACATTTTCGGGATGTGTTTGAAATCTTTGGTATAACTCCTCCGGGGTGATTTTATGGTAATCAATGTCCAATTCCTGTTTGAGATCATCTAAATCTCCTGGTTTTCGCTTTTTCGCAGGGGGTTTCCGGCGAGTCTGTACGATTTGTAAAACGTGTCAATTTCAAAGCTATAATGTAGGCCAAGAGGCGACCTTTTTGCAGTACAACAATAAATATTTTTTTCAGGCTTCATCTTAGTAACAGCGTTATGTAATGAGATAACGTGAAACACGTATCTTATTGGGGAAACAAGCAAAATAGAAACAAAAGATAATAAAAATGCAAATTTATGTAATAGAAAATCTGAACATGCATTACAGTAATGAGTAGTGATCGCGAGCGGTCACATGGACGGCGCGCGTCGCTGATCACTACACATTGCGGATATGAGATGGTAATGTAAATTAAAAACCTTGTACTGTCCATCGGCAGTTCTATTATCATCCTTAATGGGGGCGATGGTGGCGACACGGTACGAGTCGGAACGGCCATGCTGCAAACATAACTAGGAGCTAGACACATTCTACAAGGCGGCCCTACGGACCATGCTCTCAATGATACTAGATGAGAGTGAAGATGATCAGGTGATAACGCACGATTCTGATTATCGCCTCGGACGTCGGGCTATCAGAATCAAGTGTTACTACACAACAATGAAAATAACTGAATTAGCTTTTCCATAAATAAGCGACATCGTGTTAAAATAATAACAGTAATTCAGTTACTTTTACAATAGTGAACACAGAATCTAGCTTTTAAAATAGAGCGTGGGGCAAAATAGGATATTAAATATTGTAAATACATGGAGTCAGTATCAGTCAATCGATTTGAATAATTATATATATTTAAAAATGAACAACAATAAATGTTTCTTAGCATAAGTAGAATGCGTACATCCATCAAGCAAATTAATACACCGGTAAGCAGAACCGAACGTGACGAACAACAAAAAGGCAATTGTAAAGCGGAGGGCACACGGCAACGCCGAGCGTGTCCGTGCGGAGTGACCTTGGCGAGCGCATGCTCTATAGTCCTGCTGGGATCGCCGGCTCAATGGCACTCAATTGATCTGAACTAGTTGCGTATGCGAACCTGAGCGCGGTGTAAGGACGCCGCGTACCTCCATGCACAACTACGTTGCTCCCATTCATTGCTGCCCTCCACATTTAAATCGGCTGCGCAAACGTTACTGTGAGAAAATTAATAACGCCCAGTCGACTGCCTTGCAACATGTTTGGCGTTCGGCCTCATTGCGTTAGGAAACAAGCATAAACTTATTCGAAACCCATAAAGATTATTGTGTGCAAGACAGGAATAATGTCACCAGGTCTAAATGCGTCCGTAGTGCTGTAAACAAGTCGGCCGCGCCGTCGATAATTGATGAACGGTTTCATAGTGGACCTTATTAAACCGCGCCCTGAATTCCCATGAAGGTTATTGCCAGAAGTGGAACAACGAACAGCTGGACGAGCTGTTTCCGTAATAGACCGCAGCTCGGGCGACAGCTCGTTAATTATAAAGGATTCTAACACGGGCTATCATTGAGTACATACACGTTAATTAACTGTGTCGGGTTGACGTAATGAAGGGCCACAATCAAAAAAGAAATTAATTAGTTCCATTTAGGGCAGTTACAATTGTGGAAACATAAAATATTCACATCTCCAAAATAAGGACGGTGCACGTTCGCGAACGAGGCGTGCTCTCGTCGTTACATAAGCGGCCCTCTAGACGCATGCGCACTGCGGCCCAACCCCCACTTGCCTCTCGCTACCCTCGACATAAATAGCTAAAAGACAAGGTTGCCACCCCGGACCCCGTCGACCGCATTCTATAATCTCTGTAAAGGTTAAACAGGAATCTGGTGGAAAATTTAAACCAGTTCTAACGAGACCAAAACTTGCTTATGTTTCGTGAACAATATTGAATTTTACGTTAGTTGAAAAGGCTAAGTTAGTTTAAATAGATGCTGAAGTAATATAGATTTATGAATAAAGAGTCGAGAGTGTATAACTCATATATTTTTGAAATAAAGATTACGGTCTTTTTTTATTAAGATATTAAAAGGCTTAATCAAAAATATACGAATTATTTCTATTATTCACATTTTCACTTTCTAGTTATAAGTCACAACTAGGGGAAGTTGGATAGATTTTACAGTTAGAAGATAAAAACCCACTCTGATATGTCTGATAATCTCTTAACGATCTCGTCTGTGATGTTCTTGTTCATATAAAACAGTGAGCCGAACAAACGAATCTAATTGAGACTCAATGCAGTGAATGAATTGTTCCGATAACAAGATCGCGAATTTCGTTAGCTCGCCGAATGTCAGGCGATCATCGGGCATACACTGTCACGGCCACGAAACCACTTCGTACCGAAAATTTGTGGTTACTATCGTAGTAGCTTCATGACATGTGAATGAAACAATTATTTTTAACGAATACCGAGTCGCGAAACTGTTGCGTGAATCTCGTCGGACGATTAGGTGAGAGCGGTGCCAAAATATTATTAGCCGACCACGTTCACGTGCCTTTGTTGATATGCTTACTTTATACTTGTCGCTGTACCTTCATTGGCACTTGGCGCAGAGGAATTTATAGGTGACAAAATTAAGGTACATTCTATTCATAAATCGGGTCGAATATCTCCGTACACGTACAACTTTCTTGTTTTGTACGTAGCACGTTTGCTTTTTATGTTAATCGAAAATCTAAACATGCTTAAGTTTAATAATGTATAAATCATACTATATAACTAGAATAATTGTTGATAGTTAAGTAATAGAAAACTAAACTTATACGAAATTTGTAATACACGACTTCCAAATATCTTCTTACTTTATCGCAATTTCGCCAATGTTATTGAACTCTGGGCAACGAGGTCGTCAATGTTATTTAAATGCTATCCAATCACTAGTTTGTTTATGTAATTTGTGTTTTATTACTTTTTAATTCCAACGATAAAAGAAAACACGGCGCAATTGTACGTAAACACATCAACAACAATAATGAACAGAACGAAACATCAACAGAAGCAACAAGAAACATGGGAAATTCAAGCTTTGTCCAATATGTCGAACGTATGTATACATATATTATTTGGTGACCATAATTATAAATAGTACATTAGTACACGTTGCGTCTCCCAGTTCGTCTGTGTAGTTTAATTTGGAAACGACTGCAACATCGGTCATGATTCGTTGACGCTGCGATATATAATTAGATGCGTGCCGTTCATTCCAATTCACTATAATTTTCAGTGTTTCACAAATAATAGTAACTAGTAAAAATTTAAATCTTATGATACGACTTCAAAAATTCAACGGTTGTTTGTTTTATGGGCTTCTGTTTGTTTCTTGTTCAGCTCGAGTTGTCGCATCAGAAATGACGATTGAAAAATCTTTATTATTCTTTTCGTTTTTTTAAAGTTCAAATATCTTGCACACAGTAATCTTGACCCACAATTTTTTGTCCATTCGATTTACTTACAATAAAAATCGTTAAAATTTGTAAAATGTACTAAATTTATTTTTATGAAGTCTGTATCCTAAACGAATAATTATGAAAATACGACTAACACATTCAAATATCATTTGTATAACATGAACATTCTGCAAGACTGAATAATATTACATGCACATATTTTAAATCGTTAACATCTGATTCAGATTCATGAAATATACAAAAACAGTTTTTCAGTTTTTATTTTTACATTCAGCTATTCGTATCTGTCATTCTTTCAAGACATATTAAGGGCCGCTTAAACTACTTTTTGTGAGCACTTAATAGTCAAAATGTTAATTTAGCAGTTTTGAATAATATAATAATAAAACTGTAATGAAAGATTTCGAGGAGTTATATTAGAAGTATATGATTTATTTGATCCCCCGGATTCACGTTGGCCAAATCTAGCTAGAAATAAAAGGGTGTGGTCGGTAAAATTCGACCTATCTACGTAAAACATACCAAATGCTAATCTTTTATTTTATATTAAGCACGATGATACATTTAATAGTTACTTAGATGTAGTTTGATTGTGGGAAATTATTCATAACACACGAATTTTTCTAAGCGAAAGTTTTGCCATTAATCAAAAGCTTTTTCTTACGATGAAAGTGGTGAAGTAATCTTGAGGATATTTTTGTAAATTTCAAAATTCTTTCAGTATAATTAGAATTTAGGGAAGTTATAAAAAATATAGATGCTGAATTATGAACAAAGATTCAGAAGACAATAGAGTGCAAATAGAAAACGAACGAAATGTATGCATTACTTCAATTGAGGCGAGTGCTCTGTGTTACAAGCTGCATATATTTATGGGAGGGAGACGGTACTGCGGCGACCACAGATAATGGTGTTAATTCAACGAGGGTATATGCTTTTTTGATGACTAATTATATTCAAAATATCTTCAAATAACTATCAATGACATCCGACCATGTTACGTAACTTGAATCTCTCCTTTTAGGTTTACACAACCTTTTGAACTCCTTTTGAATTTTTACGTCTTACTTTGATCGTTTTCGAGAAATAAAGAGATGTTAACTTTCGAGATGGAACATATTCAATATGACTGCACAAAGATATATGTTCAAAACTGACTTCATTCTCTTTTGTCTCCGTTGCGTTTTTACGCAATAGATTTGGTGCAATTTTTTCAAAAATTTCCAATCTCAAGGACCATGTCCAGCAGCCTAATTGATGCGTGCGCGCTATCGTCATAAAGGATAAAGGAAATACTCCACTAGAGCGACGGCACTCTATGCGATTTAAATGACATAATGACAAGGCAATTTTCTAATAAACCTTCGGTGCTATAGTTCTCGTGTCCGAAGCACGGCCGCCTCCCGGCAACCTGTTTAGCCACTTCCTTCAGGACACCTTGGAAGGAGAACACTTATTCCTGACCAAAACCAATCATCGTACTCAAACGTATATGGAATCTTCCGTATCATTATATTCAATAAATATTCTGAACGACTGACTGTTTTAGATTATTTTATTGAATATAGTATACAATATAGTAGCTCGATTTTGCCCTGTTGTAAAGAACATTTAAATGTAAATTGTCAATGCCTGGATTCAATTGTCCGCGATCTATTTATTAGATTGTAAGGTAATTTGTTGAATGTAATTGGATTTTAAATTTCTGAACGGTAATAAATAATTAAATTCTTTGTAAATTGAATTTGGTTCCTTTGAATTCTTATAAATATTTTACACCCGAGACCAGAGGTTTAGATAAACCTGCATTGATCGTTAGTGAAAAAAATTAACCGGTAATAAAAAGAAACATTTGATGATCATTTAACAGCTGTTTGAATTCTGCGTTCTTATTAAGATTCTTTTTTAATTGGAGTGTTTAGGAAGTATTCAGCCGCAAATGAGACTAGACCGAAGTGTCTTGCTCGCTGCACAGATCAATACGGGCAGTTACGCAACCAGCCGGCGCCGTCCGCGACACATAGCTCCCTTTCTGCTGCTTGTCAGTTACACACTTAAAACAACTACATTTACTACAGCGAACAGCATACAATAAAAGCACACTTGAATTACGATACAAAGATAAAACTAAGGAAAAGAACAAAAATTCTGAAAAGAGTTGAGGCACACATAAAAGGTGTAAAACAAGCTTGGAATAAAAATGTTTCTAGACTAAGGGTGTACACAATGCCTGCTGACTATAAAAGTGAGAGGAGAACAAAGGGTGAACAAATTGCTAGTGGGGATTCGTTTGGATTTCTATAAAGGGACATATTGAAAAGGGTTCAGGTATTCCACAAAGGAGACAATATTTTCGTTGAACAAGATACCAGCTTTCTTCCGCACTATCAATGACGTGCACTCAAACCTTCACGTAGGCAGCGGACTATCCGATGGGGTTTGCCACTGTAAAGGCCTATACAAGCACTACAGCAAGCGACACTGCACTCACCTCGCCCATTGTCGCTAGTCTTTATTGGAAAGGCGGATTAAAACTGTGGACCGCCTCTCGGCCTCGTATCTGATCCTCGACTGAGCGGGGTAGGTTGCCGCTAGTTCTGCAACAACGGTGACCGTTACGGCTGCCTCGTTCCAACGAAAAAACTTAAAAATGTGTGCGCTTTCACGTCGTCCCGTCGCACGACACTGAGGCTATGTCATTTTGATATAAAACTAAAACCCGGTATGAGAGAGTGCACGGGTGGAGGAGACGCGACTGAGCGACGTTCGGCGGCCTGGCTCGGGCGGCGACTGACGATGGGGCCAGCGCGTATTGAGCCGACGGCACACTGACGTCACACTGCGTCACGACGCCAGCGCCGCCGCCGCCACCGTCGCGCGCAACCCGCGGCGCATGGCGCCCTCCGCGCGCCGCTCCCGCCGCCACCACCGCACCCGCCCCTCGCGTAACCTTCCACAACCGGCACCGATGACAACCTACGATCGCCACCGTTTCCGTCCACGCACATTTCTTTCTATCTTTCCTAATGATTATCTGAATTTAGTAACGTCCCGGAAATAAATAGATACCGGTTACGGTTATAATTTAAAAACAAAGGAATTTTATTTACTCTTGTATCTTAATAATACTTTTACGCCAATGGGGTTAATACAATTTTACGAGACAAATTTATTTAAGACGGCGGCTGAATGGTGGCGAAACGCCGATGGCAGCGGAACCAAAGTTAAATGTCAATCCATTTGCAGACGATATTCTTATACATAACCTATAAAATAAGGTTTGTAGATAACTGTAAGAATATTATAAAAGCGAAAATATCAAACATAATATGTCTACAAAGATTTGAAATGACGCATTAAAGTAGATATCTTAATATGCAACATAATGTAACCACCGTTTAGGCTTAGGAAAGCTCTAAAGTAATTTTACGGTTAGTGAATATATTTGTGTACATTTTATTAGATTCGCATTATGATAATATCATAGCACTTGAGCATAAATACATTGGATATACATGTTTTATTGCTATTAGCTTTCCGCATCGCCGTGACCGCGATTCTGGCTCATGTTATTCCAAGAACATTGCCATGGATTTCGCCTTCAAGATGTCGACGAAAAATATTAGAATTTGACTATTCTTTATTTGAAAGGAACACCTTTAAATAATCAGGAACATTGTAAAGCTGTTGTTATCATTATAAAGGAGACTGCAGTCGTGTAAATTATAATTTGTCCCAAAACCGTAACACTGAGCGCTGATAAGGTATTTTCGGCAGAATTAATAAAGTCGCCCGATAATACGTAATGTGAAAATTTTATTGCAGCGAAATATAACGTTGCATTCGGCGGCTATTTTTAACGAATCGATAAATATAAATTGCCGTCAAGTTGTTTGCGACACATTTATACTTGTGCGCTGTAATCAATTCTATTTAATATCGTATTAAAGTAAGAGTGATGAATTCATTAAGGAACTAAATGCGCTTGTGAAAATAAATCGACGCCAGTTTCGGTTATCTCTTCGAGAATCCTTCTTGAAATATATTGGAGAAATCTCTCAGTGGGCCTCCTAAATAGCATGGGTCTCCTAAATAGCAACGATTCAAATTTGAACTTATCATTGTTTCATAAAGATTTTTTAACACAGGCGAACGATTTGAAGTATAATATGATTAATGCACTATATCAGGCCAAAAACTTCTTTCTCTACTTCTGTAAATCCATTTCCTCCAGAGGCAGCACGCGTCAGATATTAATTTCCGGTGCCAACGTTAGTGAGGCCGCGTAATTATCGTACATCAAACCCTTTGGTAAACACACGATCGAACTGTTCAAATGCTAGTGTACTACTTAACCTCCCTCAGGCAGGATGAGAAAGAAAATCCCCGTGGAGGCAGGAACAAATATTGGTATTTTCCGACGAGTCACTGTATTTTCCTGCTAAGGACTTATTCTGATACATTGGTATAATCCATGGCGTTAAAAATTATACGAACAAGCAACATTTTATATGCAATCTTGGACACAACATGCGCTCCTATATAAATAGAGCTTAAAATTGCATACTTTTCAATTTGAGCCGCCGCACCGCGGCCGTGCACGTATTTTCATTTTACAGGGTCTAGAGTGGAGGGTAAAACAAAAGGATTTTTCTCTTCATTGTTTCTGTAGAACCATTGTCCAGAATGCTAGCACAATTTTACACCTTACGGTTTAGCTACTTACAGTCCCATAGCTTTTTAAATTTTTTGCCAAAACTTAAGAAGGGTTAATATGTACCTATGTATATTGTTCGTACTGGACAGTCTTATCTTTGGATGAAGTTGTCTGTTTTGACGCAATGGTTTTTTATGTAACACTTCACCTAGGCAACGATCCATGCAATCATTCACAGCACCAGTAATTGCATGGAATTTACATTTGTGCACGATCACTTATGTGAACGTAGGAAATCGCCCCTATACGATTGCAGGTCGTCGTGTACCTGTCGGGGCTATCAAGCCCCGGGGGCCAACCTGCCAATCAATATCAGTGCAATGTATTAAATACCTGTAACATCGACTACTAGTTGAGAAATTCCCAGGTCGATACCATGTACCATGAATTTTTTTACTGTAGGTCAGTTGCTCATATTAATAATAACTTGAATAATTTAAATTCTTTCAACCATGAACAGCTTGGACGGTCTCAACTGATTTCAAGCTTCATTGCTAATCATAAATCGTACCCTTAATATTTCTGACACAATTGGAAGTAAAAACTTCCTCTGGAATGAAACGCTTCTACAGCCGCAAATGCGGCCCAGTTAATATCAAATAGCTGATGTCATTGACGGGCGAACAAAGAGATTTTAGGCGATAATAATTTAACAAGGTGTTTATGAAGTATTACATAAGGGCTTTGGTATCAGCATCTAGGCAACGGGCCATTCCTTTGCCTTAGAATACCGCCTGATATGAAAATTCGTCGTGAAGCGGTCCGCGGTGAGGGATGGGGCGGCGGCGGGGACACTCGGGTTGAGGCCGGGGGGTGTGTGGAGGTTTTATTTGGGTCACCCCGGGCGTCATTCCCCACGATCAATAGTGGAGTCGGCGCGCGCCGTTCGCCCTCTTGCTTGCGCCGCCGCGCCGCCGGTTACCTAACGCGTCTCGTGTACTGCCCCATCGACATCCATTTGTTTTATGAATTACTCTTCAACATTTTCACTATTCGTACTAAGATAACATTAGTAGTTAAATCAATTTTTAATGTTCCCCGTTAATGATGAAAGTGGTTTGCGAACAGTAGGCGACCCACCCCATCTGTCCCCGAGCAGGCGCAATGTCCGCTGTCTAGTTCTTATCTGGTACAAGTCTGCTAGCTATATTATGTAAGAGTAATAAATATATATATCTATTTATAGACTTTTTAAATAATACATTCCGACGTTCTGTTATGATTATAATGTTCTGATATGTTCATTTTGTCTGGATCCAGTTAATATTACAGAACAAAACTGATTCGAAAATTTGCAAAAATATCATTTAAATTTTGATCTCTTCACAAATCATGGAAATAGACAGTAGGTCAGTTAAGTATTAAATAAATATTTTTCTTAGGTGAGTTAGAAAGGTAGTCTGAAAATGTTACACAAAGAGAAAATTGAGCAACGAAATCGATCATAGACCCATGACTATACTATAAAAATTCCCTGATCATTGTCGATGTGGAGAGATGTAATTAATCAGCGGTTAACTTTAAATTTCGAATGCCTTGTGTTTTAAAAGCGCGCCGCACGCGCGTAATGTGAAGTTCCCTACTCAAGAAAAACATTATTTATGAGGCATAAATAGTATTGACGAAAGACAAGGCATCGCCAGCATGTAGAAATTTTCTGCCTCGTATGTCAAATAAATCATTACACCATGAAACTACACGGAAATTTATTTCGTCCTTTGTTACTTTTAATATTTACAGCCTTCAAAAATTTCATTATATTATTTAAATAGTGAAACATGATGTGTTCAAAACATACCCTCAGAATTATGTACATTTGCATTAAAGATCGATGGATTTTGCTGACTTTGTACATCCAAGTCACAGAGCAATGATAAAGTTTATTTGTTTTGGGGATCCATCCAAGATATACTACACAAAATCTGCTTATATTTTAACACATTTATATTCATTTTATGTAACCAGTGGGTAATAATCTATTTACTGAGATCGACAGAAGTTTCATATTACACAATTTTTTACTTTCACATATGTAAGATATACTTTTAATTAATGTATATAAATCACATTGTTTTATCTTACAGTTAAATTTCATATAAATTTTAAAACAATTGATTATTTTATGGTTATAGATTGATGTCGCGTTTCAAAGTTTTTCGAGCATTGCCATATAGCTTTAGCATCATATATTGTGCTATTATTTTGAACCCCTTTGAGTCTGAAAATTGATAATATATATGGTACTCAACGATTTTTTTTATTTATGACTCCTGTTACTAACTGTTTGCTGAAGCAAAGCATTTTTTTAAAGTCTTACATTGGGTCGTAGCTCTTGATTGAGTTCCCATTGTGATACGAAAAAATACAAATTTCTAGTAGTGTGCTCGGAGTCTGCATAAGTGCCAGGTATATGGCATTAGGCTCACCACCTATTCCATCGTGGGATTT
>DWFO01001008.1:0-17298 GCA_018246595.1 Mimoniades nurscia nurscia | reverse complement strand
ACTGGTGAAACGTGGGAATTTTCTACATTCCTCTGCCTACCTCTTCGGGGATTACAGGCGTGAAGTTACTTTTTTTTCTATGTACTTTATTGTACTGCTGGCGCCATGGAAATGGACCCATGAAGTGCAGAATGTTAATACAAGTGAACAATGATAACAAGAGAACAATATATGTAAGATTTCGTTTTTACTACGTGTTTTTACTACGATTAACAATAGATGAGTTTAAAATAAAACTACGCAATGTCAACGCAAAATTCCTGTTAAACTTATAATGCCAGCAGATTCTCGTAAGTGTTTATGAATCTCGTCGCCCGCGCATTATTTTATTACAATTAATGTCACCCATTTTGATTGCTGGTAAAAATAAGATGCACGCCGTCGACCTAAACTCGGTTATTCTGTTGCACACATTCGAAATGCGTTCTGTGTGTTTATTGGCGTTCGTATATCACATTTTTGCATGTTGTGTATATTTATAGGAGTGGGCGTCGGGCGGCGCGACCTTGCGTCGGAGACAGACCTCGACTGAGCCGTAACATTGAGCTCGCATTTCCCATGTTTCAAAAATTTGAACTACATTCATTCCTACCTTTGTTAAGTAAGGGAAAAATGTTCTCCTTGAAAATCAGCAATGGACATGCAATTTATACCAAGAGTAGCTGCTTCCTGTCACGCGATAGGAAGCCAGCGGACTGTTTGCCCGCCGCTGCTAGCCAATTTCGCACAGTGATCAGTTCAACGACACCGCTTACGAATGCGCGAAATTCCTCGCACAATGGATACGGCATTTATTCCTTTCGTGACTATCACATCACATTCAGCCATTTACAATTTATTAGTGCTTTCTTCCGACGGCCTGGCTTGTCAACTGTAATTGGATCGTTTCGCTTTCCTATTCAACATATACTGAGAAATATTGTTTCATAATGGATAATAGATTTTTTTCAGATTACTTTTCTTTACTGCCACCGTAATGCCTTAGCGGTCATCTGCAAAACTGAGCAGTAGTTACACAATATTTCAACTCAGTGCTTTTATAGCCTTAAGGTCTGCCAGCTCTCAAGGGATGGCATGATTACATCAAGTCGACACGTCAAATACAAGGTAATTGGCGAATTAAAACATCTCGAAGACAAAATAGCTTCACATATATCTTTGATAAACCGACTTATGTACAAGTTTTTTAATAATTATATTTCACCTCTAGAGGCATAATTCGAGTAAAATATTAACAACTATGCAAAGTATTAAATGCATATAAATAAATAAAACTCAATTCTTAATCCAAAATATGAGCGTTTACTTTTTAGAAATAAACTATTTAGTGTCATTCGTCTAGATCTATTTGTTTTATGCGAATGTGAATAAAAATAATTACACTTAATGTAAAGGGCGACACGAATGTACAGCCTTAGACGTATCAAGAGGACGTAATGTTTAATATTTTTCGTGCATTTTTTCGAATGTTCGCAATTCAAACTTCAAGTGAATCTGGATCGTTTTGTGCTTGCCATAAATTAGATGTGTAAACAAATTAATATATGCCGCATCTACACCACTGTAACTTCGTCCTCACACCCACACACCGAGACCGCGCTCACACTGGGCGGTTCGGTTCCGATGGCAATACCAACTAATTAAACTATATGTTTTTATCATAGCAACTATTATCCCTGGGTATTGGTAAAAAGTAAAAAAATATAAAAAGTAGCGTTCCATTCGCGATATTTTTAATCAGCATAATTATATGAGAATAGAATAAGCTAATAATGATGGGTATTAAAAGGCTATTAAAATGTGAATAACTCGGGTGATTAAAATAGCATGGAATTTATTAATCAATAATATTCACTAGTGGTAATTCGAATGGTATTCGACCATTCTCGTAATATGTTGAAGACGTAACATATTGTAACACTATGAAATTTTATTGGCTTATTAGTACAGTATGTAGTTACAAGAGCGAGTGTTGTTCAAGGGGTCCTCGTTTCGACCTTCGGGTCTGACAAATTATTATTGTGTTCTTCTAACTCGAAACTCCCAGTAATAGCTCGGCGCATATCCTCCGTTCCATGGTTAGACGTAACAAAACTGGTGAAACGTGGAAGTGCACCACACGCCTTTGGGGAAATATAGACATGAATTTATTTTACCATATAAATGTTATATATTATATATTTTTCTAAACATATACTATATGCGACATGTTACACTTTAACCGAGATATTACTATACCTACATATTACGCTTATAATATACCTAAGTATACATTGAAATTGCTCTTCGACGCACCCTCTACACGTGCGCAGTGTTTAAAATCCCATTAAAATCCGTTTAGTATGAGTCAGGATATGAGAGATTTGGTACATATTGATGAGGTCCAGGTCAGGTGCAATGGTGTCGGACAATCGAGAAAACCAATTTTTTTGCGACCACTCCCATTTAAGGCACACAAATTAAACAACAAACTTCTGAATAATTTTACAAAAAATGTATGTACAAATAAATGTATGTCATTGCTAAATGTATGTACATACATAAATGAAGGCGGGAAAGATCCGTGACTAAGAATTCAATCTCCTACTCAGACGTCACCTCAGATTCCATAGCGGGACGTAAACGTCATCGCTAAAACGTGGAAGTGTGCTACATTTCGCTGCCTGCCGCTTCGTGGTATACAGGCGCAATGTCACGTATGTTACGTTGCTATGAGGTCTTGGTTACAAACTCTGGCACACACCTCCTTTTCTAAAACTCTGTGCATTTTACAGAATAAATGGTACATGCCGTAACGATGTAGAAAAACATCGTGACGAATTTGCTGCCCTTTAAAATTCTCCATATAGTTTTGTGAGGCGTATGACGTCACTTATGACTATGACTTTAACCCCTTTTCGTTTTGGTAGGAAACTCGCGTCCAACAATGGAACAGAAGCATGTAAAAGTTAATAACGGTAAAACTTTGATATTATTCAATTTAATTACAATAAAAATCGATTCGTAATTTAAATATTATTTCCGTCACTATCAAATCGACCACTTCCAGCCAAGTACAAGGCTTGTGTCGCGTCATTCCAAACGTTATTACACATCATATCACAATAAGACCTACTGTATACCTACTATATCAAAAATAAGGTTCATATTAAATTCTAACTAACGCTCTTTGAATGGGAACTTTCAGAGGACTAAATAGGAAGAGAGAGAGAGAAAGAGTAGTAGAGATAATAAAAAAAGCCGTGACGTCAAAGCGCTGAGTGTAGAATGCTAGGATACCTAAAGATAGGTATCGTTTATGTTACCTAGCCAAAAGCCAATGAACCGGAGTGTAGGTCGTTTTCCTATTTCTTACGCGATGCCAATAAAATCTCATACGTATAACACTAAAAATAGAAACGACCATTATTTGTGTATCTAGATAACGAATAAAGTGATATGAAAATTGGAATTTAAGGCACGTACTTTTAAAAAATATTCTAATTATCATCATAATCATCAAACCCTTTGTCATTCCACTGTTGAACTCCCTTCTCTGGGCATTCCCAGAGAAGGGACACATCATTAGAAGGGTTGAAAATGAAATAATTTTTATTGTGCCGTTTTATTCTTGTGGTTAGTAAACATAACCGATTAGTTTAGGGTTATAACTTTGTTTCCCAAATATGACTAATGTTTGTGTGATGGGAACAAGTATCTTATCTGCATCTGGGTTTGGAATGCAACTCTCCGGAGCCGACGTCACTAACTACCGGACGCGGGACGTCAACCTAGTCCTTTAACAGTCTAAGCAGCTTTGTAATTGTTTTAAATATAAAATTGTCTGTACCTTAAATCATATGTTACAGTACAGTAGAGACATTATGGTCGTTATTGGAGATTATTATTCCTATTCCTTCCATACCTCAGTATATTTTCCACATCAGTCAATTCCTCAATATCTTTTCTTATGCTTGTCACAGAGTTTTCCCTTTAGTTTGTGGGCAAATAATTGTGCCGTATTGTACACACTCATGAACGATCTCCTTTAAAACCCTGTATTACATTTTTATTTCATTCCGTTATAATATACTTGTAATTTTATTATCCGTGACTTCCACCGTTCGGTAATGTTATCTATCGAAAATTCCCATTCCAATCCAATATTTAATGTCTTTTTTGGAGGATTTTCTTTAAAGAGAAACAGCAATGTCCTATTTCAGGATTTAAGTGTGCAAGCATAGAAAGTTTCATTCTGATTACCAGGATTTTATTAGTGATGGTTGACGATGATTCAGATAACGATAAGAGAAGGACGAAGTTTTTTATAATAACATAGACGTTTACAATTAATTTTGCAGAGAAACGGCATTTGTTTTTACCTATATAAAATTTATAGGTAAAAACAATTGAAACAATGACATATTATTTAACAAAAATTTCATTTATAAAGTCTATAAATATGACATCCTAAGAATTTTTAATATCTGTCTCGAGCGGTTTATTTTCGCTTAGTCAAAAAGGAGCCTAACCGCCAGTGAGACTACATAAATCTCCCAATTAGACCTGTAATGATAGATTGACATTTCTATTATAGTTCGCTATTATTTTGATAGCTCGCAGGCTGTGGGCGAGACGCGAACTGGGTTACACGCGCTTCGGTGACGTCACCAGATGGCAACGTTTGGCACGTAGGATGACCATATGTCCTGTTCTAAATTACATACATAATACATACTTTTTATTGGGTAGGAAGAAAGCACCGGTTGTTACATATCTTTATCTCCACAGACCTGGCGCGCCTCTTATATATCTTTTTTTTCTCCCTTTCTTCTGTATCTTAATTATATCAATAACTACTTAATTTCTGGAATATCTATTTTTAAATAAAGTTTTGTTCTAAAAGTAGACTCAATATGATCTTATTAATACATATACCTATGAAAAAAGATTACTGTAAATCTCAATTCGTTTCTTGGCCAAGCAAATACATAGTTGAATTTCTAGATTTATTTGATACTTCCCTAGCTTAAGGATGATAAGTAGTATGGTGCGTAAGACACATCATCTTCCCAAACGAATTTCGACTTTTATCATTTATTACCGAATACTTGTTCTCCGCGACTCTGCTGGACGCATGTCAGTTCTTGGATTTTCGCTAATTTCCATTATATAAACCTAGCCACGCCGTACCGACCAATGTCCAGCTTAATCTGAACCATATTTAATAAGATCAGACTTATCATTTATACGGTTATTACAATATAACGGTTACATTACTTAAATTTAATCATGATCCCATTTTTTCCAAACTCATGGCCCCCTAGAGGTACAGTGAACCCGTCCACACCAAAATGAGGCTGACAATACTCATTGTGTACCTTTTCCAATGAATCGCGCTTCATAGCCTCGTTCTAACCTTCACGTCTTATGCCAAAATGAATAATGGACGTTGACAAAAACATTAAAACTGTGCGCCTTTTAACGTATTTATTTATTAATGTTCTTCTTTGACGGGCTAGTCGGTTTAATGGTTAGTGGCTCTGATTGCTGATGTGGAAGATGTGGGTTCGATTCCCGCCCGAAACCGATATTTTTATGACGAATAAAACAGTCGTTGCAGGCACAGACACAGACACGCGTTAGAGTGTAAAATTAAGTATGATTTTATCTATTTATTTAGCTATGTGTCTGATTACCGCCGCGCAGCGTCCGCGTAGATTGGAATTAGTTGGCCGTGAGTTGTTCCATGATATTGTTATTAAATTGCACATAGGTACGTAAAATGTTTCCTTTTGATCATTATTAAAGTGAGCATTATTAAACTGGATTCATACTTAGTTTGCACAGTTACTGAAGAAGACACATATAAAAGTATACTCATATTGATAAGGTTTTATATAGATACTGCGTCTAAAAACGCGAATGACGCCTGTAATCCTCGAAGAGGTAAGCAGAGAAGTGTAATGCACTCCCACGTTTAGAAGAACATCTAGAAATTTCTACTACAAAATCTAAGTTAGATAAATCCAGTAACACAATATATGTACATATATCAGTAGTGTACATTTATATAAGCAATACTAGTTGTTCATTTTGTGTTAGTTATACCATGGGTTTTTGTGCTGTTATGCTGCATGTAATGAATATTTTTTCTTTCTGAATAATAATATAACGTTTTAAAGATTGTGACGAAGGTGCGAGAAGCAACTAGGAGTGAAATAAGATGCTGTGCTGTGCTGTAAGAAAATTCTGTGCTGACAGAGTATTTCAAATAAACTGTAACAGGAGCAAGGAGCATGCATCACAAAGTAAGAAAATGACTTTTACATTATTTATTCACTTAACACAAGTTGATAAATACAGTTACTAAAGAACTAAAAATGAAGAACTATGTCTTTGTAAAGGACTGTACTTGTCAGTAAAAATACAAACACGCGTCCGTCGTACATTCTCTTGAGAAATATCTAGAGGTGTTTTTATCGAACTTTATTACGTTTTCGATTCGTATATTATACGAGAATCAGTGTTGCCTACATATGATACCTACATTTTTGCAGTGAATTTTATAAGTGGCATAGTTTAACTTTTACACGTAGATATTATGCCCGGTTTCTGAGGTACTTTTAACTATACCGTAATATCACGCCCGTCATCCCCGAAGAGGTAGGCAGAGGAATGTAGAACACTCCCACGTTTCACCAGTTACGTTTATATCCCATAATGGAATAGGTGGTGAGCCTATTGTCATATATCGCGCACATATCCAGACTCCGAGCCACTACTAGAAAATCTAAATTGCAAAATTTAGTAGTGCCCAACCCGGGAATCGAACCTAGGACCTCCCGTTCGGCAGTCGCACTTGCAACCAACACGACCAACGAAGCACTCACTTTTAACTATAATTTATGTATTCGTTAGCCGTATTGGTTCGATAAATACTTAGAGAAAGTGTGTTTCAGAACAGCATATTGGAAGATCCACGCCGCTTAACTTATCTGGCCGATGTTGACCGTTTATCGGTTTCATAATTTTATTTCACGTTTCATTGGATATTTTTAGTACAAATTATCAATAAAAGTTTATTTGCGTCAAGTGTAAAAAACCAAACGATGAGCAGTTCGTCAGTTTGATTTTGAAGTTCTGGTGTTTATTTCTGATATGTCAGTGCTCAGAAACTTAAGGCGTAGACGACAACCGTTTGAAATGTTTAATGATAAAGAATTTAAATTAAGATATCCGTTTCATAAAATTACTGAGCTACACCTTGAAGATATTATCAGCCTTAGCTTACTTTCCGTTCTGGCCCCCACAGAAGGCCCCATTCCCCATTTTCCATTCGGAAAAAGTTGCTTCGTTTCACAGGCCCCATTACTTAAAAATGATAGAAAAAGTAGTAAAAAAGGTACTTGAGAGTTAAAAGACCTCTAATCGCCCAATTTCAAACAAACAGCAAATATAATATTTCTAACCAGGTTAACATTTAACGTTTATTTTTAAATGGTTTGACGCTAGAATACTTACAACCACTTTGATATAATGAATTGTCTTAATTATTATATTATGTCTTAATGTATTATAAAAAATACGAATAAAGTAATAAATAATTTTTAAAATATTAACTTTTGAAGCCACAATAAAGTAATAAAACGAATTTCAAAATCATTTGCGTAAAAAGTTCCATCTAGCGGCCAATTAGGGAATCAGCTACTGGATCATTCTTTAGTTATCGAACGGTCGATTGTGTATTCAGAAACGTACTGGCAGATAAGAGGCAGTTAACGTATCCATAAGTTTATTGAACCAATCGCTATTGACAAAGAAGGACGCAGCTACACTAAAGGTTCTTTGATGATGTAGCCTTTTACGCCTTTGTAGATGTAAGTGGATTCCCAATTTATTCCTGAAAAAAAAATTGTGATAATTGTATCAACGTAGGAGTGTACTACACTCCTTTGCCTACCAATTTTGTGGATTACAGGCGTGATATTACGTGTTTATATCAACGTAAAGGGATTACCAAGTCATTTCAGTGGTGTTAGCAATACCGTACAAGGCTGTTGCGCTAAATGTAAGCTTATAGTTATAAATATACAAGCTCAACGTCCGAGATTTATTTCTTGAAGTTTTAATTACGCATTAAAGCACATAAAAATGTTCAACACATTTTAAATTTTATGCTTATTTGGTAATTTATATGAAATTCTCTTATCTATGTTGTCTATCAGCTGTCTGGTTACCATAACACGCTCTCTTGAGGTTTTCTTTGTAATCATATGGCCTTGTGTGTGGAAAAAAAATACAATATCTTCAATTTTCTTACTTTTGTTTAAATATGGGTATATAATAATAATAATAATATCTTGGGACATCTCCATACTCGGCCATCTGATCCCAAAGTAAGCATCCACAGAGCTTGTGGTATGGTAACCAGACGGCTGATAAATTACATATATACATATACTTAAATAGATATTTTTTACACACATACACAGAACAAATACTTGTTGCTCATCACACAAATATTTATTCTGGGTGGGAATCGAATCCACGACCCCCGGCGCAACAATCGGGTTCACTAATCACTCCACCAACGGGCCAGTCAAAAGTAGTACCTATATAAGTTAATAGTGAATAAACTATTGATAAAATATCTGATTTATATTGTACTTAAAAAAATCAATAAAATTCAGTTGAAATAATTTTATTACTTTAACTGCATTGCATAAGCTCAATTGCAAGAATTTACAAATCTTTCTACGTAGTCTCCATTACATATTTCTGACAATATCGACCCAATGGCTATGTTCTATAAAATTGCTGGGTTCACTGACGATAAATTATTTCTAGCGAATATTTTGGTAAATAAATAAAAAATCTATTGGAAGTGTGTTTGAATGTTTTAAATGGTTGAAAAACTATGTTAAAGATATTATTCATACAAAAATACTAAAATTGAAAAAAAAAATGGAAGGTGGGGGTAGAAACTACAAATTTGGGGTCATAAGTATTTTTGAGGCTAAATCTAAAAAAAAAAACAAAAAACGAACGACGATGAAAATTTTTGACGAAAATTGTGAACTATAAAAAATATTATTGTAATATAAAGTCACCCTTAGCATTTAAGGGTATAAAAAATAGCCCGTGAGCTAATCTCAGAAATACCAAGTATACACAAAAAAAATGATAAAAATCGGTCAAGCTGTTTCGGAGGAGTTGACCACTAACACTGACACGATATTTTTATGTTAACCATCTTATTCTGAGAGGAGATTTGTATTTCAACAGTGGAACCACAAAGGGATCGGGAAAAAAAATATTATTTTATGTATGTTCAAGCCCGGTCCCTTACGTGATGACAAAGCCTCCAATGCCAAAGACCCCAATCTTCACAGACCTCCCGCGCATCTTCAACATTCATCACTCTTCATAAATGATACGGTTATTAAAGTTATTATATATTAAGATTTGGCACAATAAATATTCATTTGAACTCAAAATAGTACGAAATGCATTTTAACAAAATTGGCATAATTTCTAAGCGTTTAATGTCACGCGGGGTTACAGTCGCGTCTTGACTGTTACTTTTATATCCCAATTGAGCGAGGTGGGTACTCTCAAAGTGAGCAACGAGTGTTGGAAAACGGCGAAGTCCAAGTTCATTGCCCCAAATCTCTATATTTAATGTGAAGATGCGTCACAAGTCTTGAACCGTTGCTCGTAGACAAAAAACGATGCGATTCCGATTACTTGCGATACCCAAGTGATTAGGTATATGTACACAGGCAACTGATTTGGTACTCATCTGTTCGTTACACATGACCAAATATTGTTATGGCGACCTTATCTTCTTCAAATTTACAGATGAATTGTAAATTGATGCCAATAGATATTTAAATTGCTGATAACATTTGCAGTTAACGCCCATAAAATGTCATATTCATCGGAAAATATATCGTCCTATTTATTTGGAATGCTTTCCGTGCTGTCTATGATAATTATTTTAAGTAAACAAAAGAAAGAAAGTATGATAATTATTTTAAGTAAACAAAAGAAACACATTGGAATTTTACTACAGATAATTACATGTAATTTTGTTTGGAATTCAGCGTTCGTGGTGTACCTATAGTAATCGACGTACAGTAATCGTACGACGTACGACGTCGACGTACGAAGTACAGTAATCGACTTTGAAAGACAAAGTTCACGTTCGTTAGTTCGAAAGTTACACACATGAAATTTTATATTTGGACTTTCCATTAACAAAAACAAAATCTATTGGAATGTATTATATGTATTATCGACTTCTACGCGAGTGAATCTGCGGGCTAATGCTAGTAAACATATTATATGTCATTTTTACACAAACAGCAGTTTAATATTAAAACGTAACATCACGCCTGAAATACCCGAAGGGGTAGGCAGAGGAATGTAGTACCTACACTCCCACGTTTCACCAGTTACGTTTACGTTCTAATATGGAATATCTGGTGAGCCGATTGCCATACATCTTATATATCTTACTATCACATATCCTATACAAAAATTGTATTTGGTCCCTGGTACGTGAAATTTAAATTGATAATATATGTTATATAAACATATACCATACATGTATAAAAGAACGCTTTCTACGATGAAAGGAATAAAGTACACAAACTTAAACACCTTTAATTTATCGTGCGTACGATGTACATATGTACATACATATATAATACATATCTACTTGCATATGTGTTTTACACACACCCGCATAAACGGCCACAAAGAAAGTCGAACTTATAGTATCGACGAAGAAATACAAATGGTTTCGTAAAGCTTGGTTAAACATAGTTAATGGCAGGTTGGCGCGCTAACTCTCTGCACTGTCGCGGTCTATTGCCCCTCGTCTATAAATATAAGAGAGGCTACAGAACATTACCAGTTTTTTTTTAATCATACAAGAGGAAAATACGTGCAGTCAAGCTGATCTTACACGTCTATTTGAATCTAGGTGACAACATTCATACGGTCGATTTCTAGGGGGGTTAGATTTCTTTACATACTACGGTCATACTTGGTGTCCACTTGGCTGATTCAGTTGCTAGTAAACCCAGGTCGCGGGTTCGATTCCCAGCCAAGACATTTTTTGTGTAGGTCACAGGTATTTGATTACATATTTTTAATCATTTTGATGTCTTCATGACTCTGGCATCCTAAGGGCTTATTAAATATTTAAAGTTACTTTGACGTAAAAACAAAAATCTCCTAAGATATTTAAATTAGAACGTTATTAATATGAAAATCTTACACTACTGATTTAAAAAATGAACCAATGGGAAAGCGTTCCATATTCAATTCAAATATTCAGAAAACTACCGAACCAAGTAACCTAGACTGAGTTGGTATGTAAAAATGTTACACACATTATTATTAATAACGATTAATTCCTGTATCGCAGCTCATGCGCAAATGAATGTGGCGTAAAGATTCGATAGTTTAAAATACCGCAACGTCGCTGGCGCACCCCGTGACGTCAGCAGGAATCCGCGCCGGAAGTGACTCACGATCCGCGCGCTTTGCGCCTTGAGTCACGACGCTACGGCCCTTGTGTTCGATGCGTTTGCATTTAAGCGCACATTCAAACATAGTTTGAACACAACCTTAGCAACATTCTGCACCTTACGAGTGATTAAATGCAGCAATTATATTTTTAGACACATTTAAATATTAATACAACCGGATAAAACAATGGGACGTTACCAAAAGGGTTATAACAGTACAATCGTTAATATAATTCAAAGAAGAAAAGTATAACTGATAAAAAACTAGTTTGGCTCTACAACCTGTGTATTTAAAGCTTATTTCAGGGATGTTAAGTATTTTGATCAAAAGATTCCATTCAAATGGTAGATTGTTATAATTTTTGCTTTATTTGATGACGCTTTGCTTGAATCAAAAATTGTGACGGAGGATTTGTAAGCTTAGAAGCTATAATATAATATGTTTTTATGTAAGTAGATATAGTAAACATATATTGTGAATTTTATTAGTTATGTATATTGTTTTTTTGGATAATCCGTTCCTAATGTTAATAACACGAAACAAATTAAATAAGTCCTTTATACCGTAGCTGTTTAATCTTGCGAATCATATTTAGAAAACAAGTATGGCGCCTCTTTCTCATAGACAACTATTAATAGTGAAGTGAACTAAGTGAATGTTTATTCATGAGCTTGAATATCGAAACGATTTGTCTCCTTTTCGTTCTTTGGAAACCGATCGCCCAGGTGTTGATTTGAAATAGCTCTTTCAAAGTCTATATACTTATGAGAAACGTAAAGAAAGATTGCAAGTAGGTAGTGTATTAGAATAATTTTGGTGGTAACTACGTCTATTTACAAATAAAGTAAAGTAAAAACCTCTATTTACAGATATATATAGTTTCAGAGACATTCTTCTACGGAATCTTCAAGAAACCTGGTTGTTATAATTGATATCAAAAAGAATAATTATAATTGATATCAAAAAGAATAATGCACACTTATTACACAACGATCTTTATCTCGAATGGAATAATTTCTATGTATATGATCTATCTACGTAATCAATATGTGTAAGTTCTATTGTACATCTGAATTGGATATTAAGTTCCTCATGCATTTAATATTAACTCAGCAACATCACTAACTCTGACTGCGACCCGGTTATAATTCTTCTTTCTTATTATTCATTGACTGCTTCGTTCGTCTAGTGGTTATAAGTATGACTCCTGATCGCGACGTCCTGAGTTCGATTCACGAGGCGGGCTAAATATTATTGAATTTTATGACTAAGTCTACGTATACCAATTATTTCTTAGAATCCCGTTCATTCTGGCGAGGACATCAGGTTCATACTATAAAAAAAATGTATTTTCACAAAATAATCTGCGGGCAAATCGGACTCTAGGAAGTAGGTTAAATAATTCACAAGATTCCCTTGCATAGTTACTAGTGAAGCTTATAAGAGCGCGTTCAAAAGCGTAATTTATGTTGGCGATTAGGGATAGGTTATATTTGTCGCGGAACGAAGTGATGTTTTTTTAGGTACAATCGTCGCCATAAGCGTTCATTCGATACAGCAACGACGACAAAACATAAACATAACGGTCAGCTTGTCGCTCACAACGACAAGAATAGAATTTTTCGGAGAAAATAATGTTTCAGATCAAATATCCGCTAAGAAATTGTTAAAGAAAAAAGCTCCCGCGAAAGTTCTTATTACAAACACCGTCTATTCTATCGATATTATAATAAAAGTGATTGGTGGTAAGAAATAATGAACGCTGAACAGTTAGTTTTACATTTTTTAAAGCTTCAGTCTGTAATTGTATTATTAAACACTAGTGGATGACCGAGCTTTACTCATTATTTTTTTTGTAAGACTAACCACCTATTCCGTAGTGGGACGTAAACGTAACTGGTGAAACTTAGGAGTGTGCTACATTCCCCCGCCTACCTCTTCGGGAACTACAGGCGTGATGTTATGATATATTTATATACGAATTTTATACGAATTATAAACGAATATTCAAAACGTAACTTCACGCCTGTAATCCCCGAAGAGGTAGGCAGAGGAATGCAGAAAACTCCCACGTTTCACCGGTTCCGTTTACGTCCCACTATGGAATAGGTGGTGAGCCTATTGCCATGCATCGGGCACATATCCAGACTCCGAACCACTACTTGAAAATCTAAATTAGAAAATTTTCGTAGTGTTCGACCCGGGAATCGAACCCGGGACCTCCCGATCGGCAGTCGCACTCGCCAACACGACCAATGAGGCAGTCAAAGTCGTCCAATGCTACTTGAATTGAAAACATCGTAGTCCTTGTTTTTCGATTCCGAAACGGAAGGGCGTTATCAAATTAAAATTCGATTGAAAAGCTTATTTTTTTAAATATAAATATATCTCCTAAAAAACTCCCCTCGGCCGGTAATATGCTGTCAGTACTTTTTCACCCTTGACGGAGTTAAATTATTTTTGACACCGAAATCGTTATGGAAGGGGTCTCGCCCTACGCCCTCTAATTTGTTTTACGATCGATTTGCGCTAATCCCAATTAAGTGTCAGCGTAGATTAAAAATGAAAGCAATTATTCAGTATTGTTCAGAATAGGGCTGCGTCAGTGGAATCAGTCTACTGATTTGGTTCCTTAGACCACGTTATTGTACATATATGGTATACATATGTATATTTACTCGAGATTTTTTACCGGTGTAACAGATCCGTAGGATGTACACGTACAGCTGTATATGTATATATATCATGACAAGTTGTTTGTTTTATTTAAATAAATACACAGACTAATGTCATTTTAACACCAACTAACGTGCACTTAAAACGCGCAGCCCTTTAAAACTTTGATAAAAAAACAGATCAGGTATCATGAAATATGCCTTATGGCCATTTGGGTGACACATAAAAATCCAATTAATGCATTAAATTTATTGACGTAACGTAAATGTATGTTAAACATGTTTGTATTGATCTTTAATTTGTCTAATGGATGGATGCCCGCTATGTAAATTGTTACACGCTCATTGCGCGTAATGGCTACTTTATTTTATCGGCTTGTCCATCGTCTAATACTCGAAAAAGCGTTTAATTGGATGCTCGATAATCGCTGACTCACTCAACAATTTGTTTTATTCGAATGTTAAACATCGCTGAATTATATGTATGTGTAGTTATTTATAAATTTAATATCTGATCCGTCGGAGATAGTATAAGTTTGGGTTTGGAATGCTTTTTGTGTATTCTATTCCAAATAGTGATCATTATCATTCTACATACATATTTGTGGTTGGTTGATCAACACAGTAAATGATAATAAACATTTCAGCCTATTGTAATCTACTCTTGGACGTATGCCTCCACTGAGGGGTTATACCCATAATCCCCACGCTGGGACTGCGGATTAGGGTTTGCATAGTAAAGCTTTTCGCACTGCCCACGCATATATCACCATGCATTTGTATAATATTTCACTCTTCTATTTTTATGTATCCTTTGTTAATAAAAAACCAATTGTTCCGTTTTAGTGTTACAAAGCAAGTCTGTTGCAAATTTAACACGCAAAAAAGTATCCGGAATGGGCGTGCGGGGCCTAGAGCGCCCGTCAAGCTGATCTCGCGGCGGTCGCTGCGGTTGCCACCCGAGACGGGTCAAAACCGAATGTGGACATAGCTTTACGAAACAGTTTAGCTTGATAGATCGCCGACTTTAACAACGTCGTGCGCGAGGATGGAGAAGTTTCCATTGTTTTTTTTATATTTCCATGTGAAGCACAGGGCTGTTGCTATTTCTTGCATTTTGATAGGTATAATCTCGGTTGGAAATACGAAGATTTTTTAATATATATTTCTAACTTAGATTTTCACACTTAGTGGCTGGGAGTTTTTTAATTTTTGCCCGGCGTGTGTCAATAGGCTCACTCCTATGCTACTCATAGATGTACTATGCTACCCGTAGTGGACCGTAAATGTAACTGTTGAAGCGTGTAGTGCTCGGAGTGTACAACAAGTCTATCTCTTCGTTTGGATTACAAGGGTGATGTTACATAAATTTTCTATAGGTGCCTACTGTTATACTGGATACATATAAAGGTGCTACTTTATATTATATGTATGTATATATACTATGGTCGTAGGATGATAAACACATTACGTTCATGTAGATGGGCATTATTGAAAGTGCAAATAAAAAAATCAGAGTTGCGCGATAATGTTTGAACTTCAGATCCCTTGGACGGACGATGAAATCTGAACCACGAGGTTATTAATATTTGCAAATGTTATGCATGAATGAAAGAATCGCTATACATAAAATGGAGAACTGTAACTTATTATAGCTAGTTTTAAATTCAATTTCGACAGTAAACACTTTATTCATCTGAAAAACAAAATAAAAACTTACTATTATTCCAGGAATAATTTTGTGTTCTGCATCTAACAAACAGATGCCAAGAACTATATAAGTCGCTGCGTAAATTTATCATTATTCTATATGTCCCAAATCACCATTTAAATAAACCCTTTTCCGCCTAGATTTTTTTAAACCGTTCTGTCAGTTTCACGTATGAAATGGATGGTTCACGGGATTCACCCTCGGCGACCTTTGTGGGTAGTGTCGGCCACACTAAGTTTTTCTGCTTAAAACATACCCAGAGACAATGGAAGGCGGGCCACGGTTCCACGGTCATAAATCATTGGTTGATTAATGAACCGGAAGAGCGCGTTAATCGCATCGTGTGGTCGGTGGGGCCCTAATTTGGTCACCATATTGCTCGGCCCCAATTAATGTATATACTTAAATATGAAATATTATGTGAGTTATATATTCTAATAAAGACAAATGGATGACTTAATGGTTGTAATGTGTAATGATTCTTTTAACGATTAGATGATCACTTAAAAATTTTGTTAATTTGAAGTACGAGTAGGTAATCCCGAGGAAGGTTTGTGTAATAATTAAGTGACGATTTCCAACAAGTTAGATGAGAATTGGAGGTGATCAAGATGGATATGAAGAATGACATTAAACTTTGATGTTAAGGGTGAAAGGAGAAAAATTTAAATGTCATCTTTGTTCAACGTTTTTTTTGGTCGGTTTCCAGAGAAAATCAGGCCGACTGAACAGCCATGATGTATGTATGAGTATGATAGAAGTTAACACCAGCCCCTTGCCGAACTTTCGACTTACTTAGAAGTCGTTTCCATTATTTCTTTGATGTATGTAGGTATATGATCTTCGTTTCACGAAACTCTTACATGATTCCATTTGGAAAATCTTTATACTGCGACCGCATTGGATACAAGTAACTGGCCCGTTGGTGCCGCGTGTACTAAAATTACTATTGCGCCGGATGTCGTGGGTTCGATTCCCATACAGAACATGTGAAGAGAAAAGTATTTATAAGTATTCTGTATCTGAGTGTGTAGAATTATCTTTATAACTCTTTATTTTTGTATGTAGTATTGCAGCCGCCTCTTTCGCATAACACAACCTCTCTAGATGTTTACTTTGGGATAAGATGGCCGTGTGTGATATCCCAATATATTATTATTATCCATCATGATTTCCCGTTTCGGGTTTTCTTCGTTAATTACTTTTATAAAATCTGTTGTCGCTTATATCTGTGTATTTTCAAAGCAAAATAAACAGTAAATAAATATGAAAACCTAATTAATATAATTTTTCAGTAACATATACAAATTGACTTGACTGCCTCGTTGGTCGTGTTGGTTGCGAGTGCGACTGCCGAACGGGAGGTCCTGGGTTCGATTCCCGGGTCGG
>DWFO01001007.1:0-17300 GCA_018246595.1 Mimoniades nurscia nurscia | reverse complement strand
AGGACACTCCCACGTTTCACCAGTTATGTTTACGTCCCACTATGAAATAGGGGGCGAGCCTATTGCCATACACCGGGCACATATCCAGACTCCTAGCCACTACTATAAAATCCAAATAAAAAAAAATTAATAGTCTTCGACCCGGGAAGGTCCTATGGCCTGGAAATAAAAGCGTAAAACACACAAACAGACAGTCTTACTGCTGTGTTTATAATATTAATGTAATATGGAATCTTATGTTTACATTTCAATATTCTAATGCGAGCCGCGTTTTATACCAGGGTGCTCCGGTGTGGCGTGTCGACACTTGTGCTTGCCGGTATCTAATATTATCCCGCATTACGCGCAGTTGCGGGCGGTGCGTTAGATCAAAGAAGCCGCTTTCGCACTCGCGTTGTCATAGCTACCAAATATGCGTATCTGATCCCGCACCGCAGCCAAGGAGTGACCGCTTTCACCTGGAACCGCATCTCACACACACCGCTATGTTGGAATATTTGTACAAATTACTGCGGCATTGTTCTTGACGGGGATTTATTGAAGTTTATATCAGTACGATATGATGTATTATTGGCAGATTGGTCAAAGAGAAATATAAACTTGGCATAACCTCCTGCTGTAAGCCAACCCTAGCAGATGAATCTATGAGACGTTACGCCCTTCTATCTCTTAGTATAAAGTGTCACGCAAGAAAAACAAATGTAAAATCACAAACATTACTTTTATGTTTGACAATATCACCAATCTCACTGTATACATTGGTTATATTAAAGGAGCGATTTACTTCAAGAGTTGGCAATTCTTATCAGTAAATTAATAACAGTAAGCTCATACTGGTTTAGGTATTTGATTTTGACGTCGTTTCACGGCAAGTACCTAAATTACACTCACTGTAGTGAGAAAAACAGCTGTTGATAATGGCATTTTTTTAAGTGAAGATTTCAACAAACGCACATACAACCGTCACAAGTTTTTGCAGGCTTTTTCAATCTACCTTGAACGGTACTGGGAATAGGACTGTTGGTGTCAGTTGGTACAGTTACAAGTCGTTGATAAGACTATTCGTGGCCACCTAGTTACTTGACTGGTTGCAAGCGGAACTAGCTATCCAGAGGTCTTGGGTTCAGATCCCAGATTGGGCCCTATTGGATAGAGGTGTATGTTTTTCATGGTTATAGCGAGTGATATTATAATATACGATTTGTTTGAAGTGAGCTAATGTCAATGATAATTAATCTTTGAAAATAATGTATAACTGTTCGAAAACGATTATGTATAATTTGCTAACAACATATTCGCCGATAGCCATCAGGGTGCAGCATAACGACGTTTCTATGACGACGGCTAATATCATTTATCCCATTAATGTATGCATTTGGCGCGCTATGATATTGTGCGTGTATAAAATTAATGAATAATATGCGTTGCAATGCATTTGGACAGTTTGAGATCGACCGGATCGAGTAATTGAATACGCTGTCAGTCTACATACCAATATTTATCTATGGTAATGTATTTCATAGTTGTAATATGTACGTCTACATAACATATAATGAGTCGATTTATTTAAACAGTTTTTTATTTAGTATTATAATTTCGTATTAGTCAGATTAATAATTCAATTTCAAATTCAAATATCATTTATTCAAAATTGGTTCATTAAAACACTTTTTGCACATCAAGACGAAACTACCACCGCTTTGAAAAATGCCCTCGCTATGGAGATGAAGCGGCGAAAGAAACTCCATAGGTGTGCTTCTGCATATTTTTAAGATATAAATAAACATTTGTATACAACTTTACTTACAAATTATTTGGCTTCTCTTTTGTAGCAATAAATGATATTTGTAAATTTAAAAGAATTGATTAAATAAATTAAATACTAGATAATATTTTTCGTAATTACATATTTTTGTGGAAAATTTATAAATTGAATTCGATTACTTCGGACGTTTTGTATTAGTGGAACAACACTATACCTTTGTCTCTCTCACTTGCGCTACTGTTTAATAAGTAACAAGAATGTGTAGTAAGACTAGAATATCTAACAAGATCAATATTTTGTAGAGGAAATCAGATGGTATGCTACCATCATCATTAGCTTTTCCCACTACTGGACATAGGCCTCCTCTAATGATCCCTGAAGCTAGGGACTGGAATACGAGCTACGGTATCTTCTACGGTAAAAGGCGAGGAACAGGAGGCTTCCGGGGTTTCGAGCAGCTAGAGTGGGAGGATCCCGGGAAGGACGACGGTATGTGTGGTCGCGTACTGTCGTTAGAACCAGAGGACTTAGGATGAGGCATTGTGCCTCTCTCAGAAGTAGGACTCGCAGGGGCGCCGCGCTAGTAGGCCGCCGGTGCGTTCCGCTAGAGATCCGCGTGTTCATATCTACCAGGATACCGGGTACCTTTTGAATGTTTCCCCGTTAACAAAAAAAAGGCCTCCATTACTGAGCGATACCTCGTCGTCGGCGACTTGCGGTCGAGATGGATTACGCTTAACGAAATAACAAAAAAATTGCCAATAAAGCTTACGCATGTAATATCCATAAACCCGGTGTACCAACAACTTTACCTGACTAGTACTTACCTACATTATACTAATCGGGCGTGCGGTAAAAAATACACTGACAGTTTGTGATCGAGAGCTCATTGTTGTCTATGCTCGTTCGATTATAAGAAAAAAAAAATTAATTACCTTGATACCAAAATATTTGTGCTGCCACTATAGCCCTTAATAATTGGAACGTAAAGATCAAATTTCTATGCCTTAAAATTGCTTATCACGTCGGACAGCGACCGTTATACACGGATATAAGTAGTTGTATTAGGCGGAAGATACCTGCTTTTTTTTCTCTATTAATAAATCTTAAAGGAACTAAACTTAAGATTGGAGATAAAACGCCCGTGTTGTATTCGAACGGACGTCACAGAAGCTCAGTCACGGAATATACGAGTGTAGTTGGCACACAATTTGTATAATTTGTGTGAGTATTGAATATCTTTGTAATAACTTTGTCTCTTAACAACATCAATCACTATAATTACTACAACATTGATTATAATTTTATTCTTAGCTGTCTACAGTCTCCGCCGCGACTTCGCTACAAACAGCGGGAGCTCATGAGGAAGGACCTCGTATAGGTCCGAAACTCGTCGGGCCATCCCGAAAAAACTTACGTGAGTATAGCCGGCTTAATTCTTAGTCTTGATTATACTAGACATAATACAGTACAGTTGTAAATTGAATCTTTATATTCGCGTAGCTTGAATAGCGACTCGATATTCAATCTGGTGGAGACTTCCATTTTTCCGTACGCTTAAAATTTAAATCCTTAATCTGCCACGTGGATGAAATGTACGTTTGTTAATTTAACATGCTTCAGAGAACATTGTCATATATTCCACGCGCACTGGTTTCCTTGCGGTGTTTTCTTATAGCGCTGTTGCGATTAATTGCATTAACGCTACATAACATTTACAGTAAAACTTTCATTTACTGAGTAAACGAGAACATTTAACAAATGAAATACAGGCTTGTATATAGCAATAAAAACGGCAAGGAAAAAAATGAAGCGGTCATTAAAACATGAACGCGGTCGTATAACATTGAAATTACATGTGTCCGTAACGTTTATTTTACTATTGGCAATGCGCTCTACATTCTTTGTACAATTAACGCACCTCCATTCGACCTGTGTGGCCCATACAGTTCCATTTAACCGATAAACACCACATTAAACATGAGAAGTAATACGACCATGAATTTGTAGTTGTGCTCAACCCGACATCTTTATTATGTAGTGAATAGAGTGCAAAATCGTTTGTAATCTCTTTTGCAAACGTTAAAATGACCGTTGACTGAGCAGGTTGTCGCAGCTGCCTGCCAATGACGATAATCTGTCAAATGACAGCGCCAGAAAATTACAGGCAAAGTTTATTTCAGATAAGTGCACGCGAGAAATCAAGGCGGTGCCCGTCTTGAGATAACATTGAGTCTGGTTTGGCGGGATTTGTTTGCGACACTGTCGCCTGCTTTAATAATCCCCTAAAGGCGTCGCCGTAGAACTATCTGGCAGTTAAACCTAACCAATTCTGCGTTCAATGGGAATGGATATGTGAAAATGTCGGCTTCACATTTTCACTTTCCATTATTTGAAATTTGTAAAATAATGACACGTAGGATTCCAGAAGTCGTAGGAATTAGAACTAGCTCATTAAATTTTAAGCTGTAACGTTATTGAAGAGCTATCTAAGAGCATATCTCTAAGTTCATAGTGAAAGTAGATGAAACAAAATCTTAGGAAAACAATATCAAATATCTTCTTCTTCTTCTTCAACCCTTTTCAACCCATAGGATTTCCAATATAATATGTATAAAATTTAAAATATAATATGTACAACATTTTAAAGTATTAGAGCTATTTTTACTTTAGCTATTTACTTTATCTTCCAGTTCAGTGGTTAGTGAATCTGTCTTCTGAACCGGGACGGGAATCGGTCTTCGGGACGGGTTTATGCGACGAACAAAAGTCTTTGGCGTCTGGGTGTAAAAGAAAAGTATCTATATAAGTATACAAAAAAATGTAATATACAACGTCTGTAATCATCGAATAGGTAGACTAGGAAGGTTTGTGTGGAGATGTCCCACGATATTTATTTATTATGATGCACGAACACGGCATTATTATAGATGATAAATGTATTATAATATTGTACGGAACCTAGGCATTTATAGGTCGGATCTACAAATCCATCACTCGGTTCACGTGCGATTGTTAACAGCGACATGCGGGACAGATGTCGCGAATCGCTTGTTTTATTTAATGCGGTCGCTCCGACCGCATCCACGGCTTGTAGCGTCATAATGTTTGGCTACACCATCGCGGTTATTTCGCACTGACGTCGTTTTCACGCTCGTACTAAAAACGACTGAATTTACAAAAATTTTGTGCGACTATTGTGTGGCATTCAAATTTTTAATCTGAAATATTTAAAATAACCTATTGGCCATAAACCGGGTAAATCCGGACTCCGAGCCACTATTAGAAAATCCAAATTAGAAAAATCAAATAGTGCCCGACTCAGGATTTGAACCCAGAACCTGCCGATTGGCACCCGCGCTTGCTACCAACACAACCAACGACGCGAATGCGACCAAAAGTATATTACAGACGACTATGGAAACAAAAACTTTACTACCCGCGTTTGTACCACGCGAGTATGAAACAACAAAAAAATATTAACGTCGCAAATAGCGTCAATAAAACGCGGGTACGAACGGGCTCGGAGGCGCTGTAAACATGTCCGTGGCGATATCCCCGTCACATTAGTCGCGGACAACAAGGGACGGGCAGGGACGTGGCTTATTTATTTTATGAATGAAGTAACTGGACCGCTCTCATATCACTTTCAATAGAATAGATGGACGCTGACCTCGAGTTGAACTTGGTAAGGGCACGTTTACGATGCCGGTACGTTCTGATTGTTTTGTTACTTTTATGTGTGAGTTTGTTACTAGAGGAATATTGGTAGTATTTGTATGGGAGTAGCTTCTAGTAGCATTCGATTATATTGACTTTTGTTTATTAAACTTTTTGCACGAATTTTACGTGTTTAAAAAGTAACATCACGCCTGTAATCCTCGAAGAGGTAGGCAGAGAAATGTGGAAAACTTCCAAGTGTCACCAGTTAATGCCAATAAAGTTCTAATTTTTCTAGAACTAATTATGCTCTTGGGGATAAACAGGTAGGATAGGTTAGGCTTTTGAGAAATTTTAAAAAATCAGAATATTTCGCTTACAGCCTTGAAAGTCTTGACGACTGTAATCTTACAATAATGATAAGATCAGATGAAGAACAGCGTATGGAATGCGTGTATGAAAACGCAAAATTTTCACTAGCCACCATGTATATAATGATCATAAGCGCTAAGCGTTACTAAGTACAGATCCCTTGCGACATGCGATCGCCTCTGATCCACGAACGGATCTATTTATCAATTCCTGTTCGCTGTAAACTGATCCTAATAGTGTCCGACAGTCGTGTCGGTGCGTGCAGAGAACAAATAACAATGTCCTACATTTGTTTTGTTGTATTTCCTCTTACATTTTATTATACTATAAATATTAATTTATCATAATAGAATTACTGCCTCGTTGGCGGAGTTGCTGCAAATGCAGCTGTTGATCGAGAGGTTCTGGATTCACATCCCGGGTCGGGTACCTACTATTGGAATTTTTTAGTTAAAATTTTTAGTAGGGCTTTAGACTCGATTTTAGACTGATTTATGGCGATAGGCTTACTTCATATTTCGTAAACCTCGGGATATAAACGAATTGTTGAACAGTGAGTATTTACAATGTTCTACTTATCTCTTCGGAGATTACAGCCATCACGCCTGTAATCTCGTAAAATTTAGTGCATCACTGTTTGTCAGTGTTGGGAAACAAATGAACTTATTCGATACATTACTCGAATGAGAATCGAATCCAAAATTCGCTACTATGCAGTTAGACCCACTAGCGACTGGACAGTGCAGCCGTTCGATAAGTATCCGATCGAACTCATCTCCCAAAGACAGATATATACCAATGAAGAGATCCTTCAAAAACTGGTCGGTTGCGTTGCTAGTTAAAATGCGTATGGATATAACTTCATTACACTGCGTGTGTTGCCATAAGTAGAACTTTTTTCCCCACCTCATGTATGTGTAACGATCAATTTATTCTTTAATGCTACGTGAAAAAGCCACCAATGGTTAGCATAGGTGTAACATATACACTTGTTAATTGTATGTTAATTAGCACACTCCCCGATTTGACGATTAAAATCTTACCACTATTGAATTGTACAAGCGGAGAAAAAGTATTGAGAGTTCTATAGCTCGGGACTTGTTCTACTGTTTTACGATTGGCGATGTACGATGACGTATCGATATTTTTCAAAACGCCACTATTTTATCGTCGCATTATACAGGGTGTCTGCAGTAAGACGTTACGTTGAATGAGGTGTATTTTTTTGTAGTTTATTTTCAGTTTTATTATTAATTATATACAAACTAACGGTTCTTTTTGAAAATCATATACATGAGCAACGAGAATGATCAAACGTTAACTGTTATTAAGTTAAAATAAATTAAATTACTTTCAATTTCTTAGTAGCGGCTCGGAGTACTGGTTATGTGCCCGGTGTATGGCAATAGACTCACCGCCGATTCCATAGTGAGACCAATGTAACTGATAAAACTTGGGAGTATACTACACGCCTCTTCGCGAATACAAAGGCGTGATACACATTTATTAAGTTTCAATTATAAGTATTCTTCCTTTGGCGACATCGAACGATGGACTTCAGTTATTCGTTTTAGTAATGAGAAGAACAAGCGGGTAGGCAACAGTTACTAGAGGCCGGTCATAGGATCAAGACTCTTAGAGCAGTCAATTTAGTGAGCATAACATCAAATACATCTGTTTATATATTTTTGATCACATAAGTAGTATAAAATATATGTGTCATCCCCCCATGGAGGTTTATGTAAAATATTAGGAGAAATTTTAAAAGAACTATAGAAATATTCAATGTGCATTAATAAACAATTCAATTATACATAAAATCAAGCAGCTTAAGCGATGTTAATACTGCAAACTAAACATTGTCATCGTAAGCAAGTATCTTTTTTTGTCATTGCAATAGTCAAGGATGTTAATTGATAGTTTACCTGACCAAAAAACTATTTCGTCGACTAAACCCATTTAACAGCGATTAATAATATCCAATTTTATTGTTATCATGATTGTTCTCGCATAATGTAACACTACATATCTCGCAGCTACTAAGCTAACGGTAAAACAAATACCTTAGCGCGGCGAGCTGTTAATGCGACCGGTCGCGGGTTCGACTCCCGCTTCGGGATGAATGGCTCTACTAAAAATGGTACGGATTTCCGATTACCGACGCTGGCCGATGTATACGGTGCGCGATTATTCCAATTACTTCTCATTATACAAATTAACTCAGTAATGAAAAAGTACACCCGTTCTCGCGATACATGTGTCAATAAGGACCAACGCGACATAGTTAAACCGCGACAAGTGTTATGCAAAAAACTAGCGAACGGCCAGAATGCGGTTTTGAAATACGCGTCGAGGAAAAATGCAGTATTAATACGATGTCGCCAACATTTTACTACGTCATTTAATACGCGAGCACGCCCCTTTTTGGGTGGATAGATTGAATCTCGCCGTAAGGAGATAATATTTATTGAAGCCGTTACATTTGTTTAAGGGCTGATGTCGCGGTCTTTTATATCGTAATTTGCTCTTTTGATATAGGCGTTTGAATATTACATTCTTGAACTGTTACTGGAAACGTTTTTAAGAAAACCGAAGACGTTACTTTGATAAGAACTCCAATAAGGCACGATCATTTTGATACATGTATAATATTAGGCAGTATTTTTCAAAACTTAGAATATTCGAGCACAGCATGTAAAGTTATTAAGTCTGATTTAAGCTCTAGGTGTCTAAAAATCTACTTTAGTCAATTTCTTTTTCATCGATCTTTAATATTGTTTTTACGTGTTCGGTGAGAGACAATGGGCTTACCCCCGATTCCATGGAACATGTAACGTAATAGGCGAAAGATGGTACTACTCTCACACACCTCTGCCTAACCCCTGTGAAATATAGGTGTGGTGTTATGTTATGTATTTTTATAATACAATTCATGAGCTTATCTACCATTACATTAGCTTTTGGGGCGGTACTCGGATAGAAAGGAAAAAGCAAGCAGATTTCACATTACAGAACAATACTTTCGAAAATACATACATACATACATTCACATCGTCGCGTGTATTCTTCATTGTGCAGGTGCAGTGCGAAACGCTAAATTCTTCTCATTCTGAAAGAAGTTTCCTTTTACAGTGCTGAGGAACGACGCAAGAATTGATAGTGATAATTTAATAATAATCATATAATTGTACAACAACTTTACTAACCACATTCACGCCTATGTACGTATAAATTGGAACTGAATTAAAGTCGACAACAATACAGCATAACTACAAAGTATTATCAGATAATTTCCACGGGTGCGGAACATTCAGTATCCTACCGAAGCACTAAGCACTTCTCATCAAAGGTTAAACGGTAAGATTGGCTAGATGAATAATATAACCATTATATTTGCAATAAAAGCGCATTGTTCGCGTGCATTGTGAGTGCTTGGGCGCAATTTGAAACAAGACCAAGGGTTTACGTAGCCGGTGGCAGCTCACCTTAGCCCTTGCTCCGAACGCGAGATACCAGCCCGCTTCTTGTTACGGTCGCCGCGTTCTATCGCGCTTGTAATTAATTCTGCACAATGGTTTACGCACCGCACTCGGGAGTCGCACAGCTGGCGATGTACGATACGGCCAATAGTAATGTCGTTAACGTCATGGAGTTCTTTTACTTGAGGGAGGAATCGTCATCATGTTCCTCTACTAGAAGTAGTAAGCAGAGACCTATAGTAAAATTGTGTTATCTGTCACCAGTGACGTTATACGTCCCACTACGGAATAGAGGATGAGCCTATTGGCTTATAAAAAAGTAACATCACGCATGTAATCCCTGAAGAGGTAGGCAGAGGAATGTAGAACACTCCCACGTTTTTGTACACGTTGCCGTATTCCGACATACTCGTATATTCCGACTCTGAGCTAATACTAGAAAATCTAAATTAGAAAAATTTAGTAGTTCCCGACCCGGGAATTGAACCCAGGGACTCCCGATTGGCAGTTGCACTTGCAACCAACACGACCAACGAGGCAGTCAAATTACTATTGCCTTATAATGAGCACAAATCCAGACACCGTGGTGTAATTGGGAATTTCACGTTAGAATAACAAAATCATCACTACGCGCTGGTAGTGAGACGGGTACCCAAACAGAGTTTATTGCGTGTCGCTTGCGGGTGAAGCAAAGAGATACGACCACAACGTTGAATTTATAAAACTTAACGGGAGTGCCCAGCATTTAGTTATTAAAGATACAAAGGTGAGTAACTTTGATTAGGAAACTCCACCGTGGGCTTTGTCTTAATGGGCTGTTCAGATCTTACGGTTGAATGGCTTTACTATCATTTAACGATTACTACCTAACAACCTATGCGAATAATAAACACGAGAATTGGTTTTACAGATACTCAAATAGATATTAACTATTCAATTGTTATTGGCGAATAATAGTTAAAAATGTTTCTATTTCATTCTATTTCGTTACGGGATCCGGGATCTCGTGGCATCGCCGAAGTGTAGGGTAGCTCTCCCATCTGGTCGGACCATCTGCGAGTCCGGTAGTGGCAACAGTAAATAATTATACAGTAAACATATTATGAAGACTTAGGCTGACTCGTCTGTTAGCTGGTTAGTGATTCTGGCCGATGAGCCCGAAACTCGTGGCTTCAATTCTCACCCGATACAAATATTTGGAGGAGATGCCAGTGTATTCGTTCGGTATCTGAGTGTAAAAATGTTTATCCCAGTACGCTTTTAGATATGTAAAAAAGCTTGTAGGTAATTTAGTTACTATAGCTCAAGTTCTGCGTAGTTTAGGGACTAGCCGTGCTTTAGTCGTCCCAAGCTATCACTTTTATGGTCTGTGAAGTAGTTATTATAAGAAAAAAATATTTCCGACAATTTCCACATTCATATTACAAACATACCAATACAATTATCAACACCATACACAGTAAAGTCTCTATAAGTAGCTAATCAATCGGTAAAAAGCTAGATGATCAATAAAACCAATAAAGCAATGATATTACAAAAAGAATTGAAAATGCTCAGGATGTGCGTCTGACGCGTCTTCATCCCCATACACAGATGATATAATTTAATTCCATCCAACAATATGATACAGTTAAGGAAATTGTTAAAGTGCCAGTGTTGGTGACAAAAACCGAAGGAGATATTCGCATTAATTACAAGTATAATCAGTAGATCCCATGTTGGAGTCGACACGTTTTTGTGGTGCGACTGGTGGCGGAGTTGCCAGTTGTCAGATTTGCGGGACGTTCTGATATTTTCGGGTAAATCTATTATATAACTCATGATCGATTCAATGTTGGAAAATAAAATATTGACATAAAACTTTTTTTAAATGATTTAATATCTCCTTAAAAATTTTTTATTATTTAAGATTTTTTTTATTCTTGAAGTCCAAAAACAATTCTTGAGGAAGATTTTTTTTTAATTCTTCGGCATATTTGTTTCTTAGGTAGGAGTTCTGTGGCATTAGACGTTTAGCGGACAAAAAACGAGCAACACAACGACGAAAAACAATTATAATTATGAAATTCAGTTACAAAAACACAGTGACAAAATAATATAAATAAGGGACATACATGAATTTTTCTAATACTAAAATATTCTAATTATTTCGAACTAAACATCCTTTCATAAAATATATATGTATGTATATAAATATGCATTCTTAATGTAGTTTATCAGCCGTCTGGTTACAAGAACCCAACTCTTTTAATACTTTATTTCTGGTAATTTTATCGTGAGTCAACATCTCACAATATAATATCACTATTATTTAAAATATACTTAGAAATACCTAAACATATGAATTAAACTATCCTTGAACACGAATGTGACATACTCGTTTTCACAGCCGACGAAAACATAAATGAAATTATGCAATTATATCAACAAAATAAATGAATTGATATCGGTTGTCCCAACATATTATTATAGTCTCATTATTTCTTTCTCCAGCATAATCAGTTTCCATTACAAATGGCAACACTACGCAAGAATCCGGTAATTGCGGTAACGACGTGCCCTGTGAGTGTACCTGCATCTGGGCTTATTAAAATGTTGACTTTATTTGTCGCCTATTGGCAACATCGGTGTCTACTAATAAAGTCCGTGTACAGGGCAACATTGTGTCTCGCGGAGCTCAAGTTTGGTTTTGGTTATAAGGATCATTATTTAATTAACCAATTTCTTGTTGTTGTTTAAAAATATTTACTAATTACAACCAACAACGTCGTTTGAAAATTTCCATATAACAAAGTGCGTAAGACATGTAAATTAAAAAATAATAAAGTTTTGTGAACCTATCTTTCAGGAATATTAATAGAATTAAATATTAGACCGAATATGTGGCTTTCTATGAAGCTATTTATGGCTGTCAACTGTAAGTCAAGCCAAGATAATTCCAGAACGATTGAGGCAAAATTGAAAAAGTAGTTTATAGGCCATCCCAGCCTACATTTCGCTTATAATCAGGCGAGGTTGTATGCAAACACGAGCCTATCGCTATTAAATAAAAAACTAACGAAAACCATTCTAAGGTTCTTTGTCAAAAGTAATAGAAAGTAACCGTTGGCGGTTTTAATATTCATAAGAAACAATTTAGATTATATGTTTAAATGCTGTTCTATAAACAAATCATATCGTGAAATTTTTTGGAAACGTTTAAAAAATAACTTTGAGTGTAATTCGATGTAAATGTAAAACTATACAATTTAATTGGAAGCTCACAAGTCAGAGGCGTATTTTCATCTTTTTATATAGTTTCCATAACATGTTCAGTAAGTTTAATAAATTATTTCGGAATAATATTCAAGCAGCATTCGTATGGAGTGCGTTTACAAAGAAATATGATTAGACGTGATTAGCGGTCGCGCTTGCAACCAATACGACATGATAACGAGGCAATCATAGACATATGTGTTGTATATGTCACTTGCTGTAATGAGTAAGGAAATTACAGTTAAGAAACTTGCACACCTTAAAGTTTTGTAGCGGAGGTTAATTCTGTCAAACCGCGTTTGGCTAGCGTGACCGCTTAGACTTAGCTCAGCACATTCTGAGAGGAGACAGTGGAACCCACAGTGATAAAAGGTGGATAGTGATAAAAGGTGGATAGTGATAAAAGGGTGGAGAGTGATAAAAGGTGGAGAGTGATAAAAGGTGGAGAGTGATAAAAAGGTGGAGCGATAAAAGGTGGAGCGATAAAAGGTGGAAAGTGATAAAAGGAGTTATTGATGACGATCTGCTCTATCAACCATAGCACAACACCTTAGCTTCTGAACACAAAAGCGTCAAGAACGGAAGTCAGTTTATTAACCGGATTCGCAACGCAAGCGATTCTAATATTAATATAAATACCTACTCAATAGTATTTCTGGACGATATTTATTGATTATAAAATATATCTGACGCGTGACATGGGTACCATTGAAGTAATGCGCTTAGCCGCCTCGATGTCTACTGGTATCAGACTTAAGTAGGTATACAAGTTACAAACACGGGCGAGTGACATGGTATAATTATGACACGAAAAATAATTCACCATAAAGCTAAAGTTATATACAGACATTTGTATCGGTGTCGTATCTCGCTCGTACTTAACATGACTGAAATACGCTAGAACGGGACAAAACATTCAATGGACACTTGGCCGAAGTGATTATGCGAGTACCTACAAGTAAATAATTTCGAGGCTATTTTTAAAGTGTCATTGCTTTAAAACAATGGCCACTTAAAGGTATAATCACTAAGGTAGCCCCTGAATTCGTTTTAACAAATAGAAAACATTGTATTAACTTGGTACGTAGAAGAAATGACATTTAATGATAGTTCTTTGATATATCGAGGGGTGAAAGGCTATTTGTTTTAAGCGACATTTTTAGCGATTTTTAGTTATTAATATTAATATTCGAAATCAGCTAGTTTTTCTGATTCAAAATATGTATAGAAATTAATGTCGCTAATGACTTAATGTCGCTAATGACGTAATGACTTAATGTCGCTAAAAATGTCGCTTAAAACCAACAGCCTTCACCCCTCGATATAATGTTTATCAAAGGAAATATTTACTCAAAAGTTATTGAACGAGTGAAGCTTACTTTACAAGTAACACCATTTAAAAAAGGATCCAGTGTACAATAATTCGTTTAACCATTGATATTCGATTTTAATTTAATTTTAGGACGTAAACGTAGGTGATGAAACGTAGGAGTGTACTCACTCCTCTGCCTACCTCTTCGGGGATTATAACTTAAACTAACGGGTATAATGGTATGGTATGGTATATATGGTGTACTTCTTGGCTGATCTTATTCTCTGTCAGCTCAAACCCGGCTGATTGTAACAACGTGTGGTAGGCTTTTAATCACTCTTATAAGAATATAACACTTATGAGTATATACATACATACATACATATATAAATCATCAGCCTGTTGAAGTCCACTGTTGGACATAGGCTAGCCCTTAGGCGTTATGCCCACGCTGGACATGCGGGTTGGGGATCGTAGAGCACCGCTTCCAGCTCCGCCTACGCTGCTGTCCATAGGCGGGCAGGTCATGTAGCTGTGCCTAGGCAGACCGCACCAGACCGCGATCTGCCAGCGCCGGGTTTAGTCGCCTCTTACGACACCCTGTATCCCGGCACGGGGTCGGAATGTATTCTTACTGCGCCCTGACAGGGATACATACATAAGTAATACACATGTATGTACGAGTATAATAATAAAGCAGCGGTTTAATAGAATTAGAATAGTATTTTAATAGAATTTTAATTATCAACATTTATTTATTATTCAACAATCGAAGTAATGTGATCTTTTGTCAATCCAAAAACTTAAATTTGTAATTATTTAAGATTCGTTTATAATAATAATAATATTAATGATAATAATGATTTATTGCCTCAAAAATTATTACAAAAAAAAGTAACAATGATTTCAAATTCGTTAATTAATGTTATTGAGAGCAAAAGGAAGTGACTCAGCTAATGCAGAACCAGGATCTAAGTCCTGAGCTGCGCTGATTTTCAGCCACCCCAATGTCCCTGGGATGTTATGCGGGAATTGATACACAAGGTTCCCCCCCTGCTGCTACTCATTATACATAATTTATGTTATTTTTTTCATACGTTTCCGCCCCAAGAACTCCTTTTATGTGGCAATCACATCGGTACGAAAGTAGAAATATGTATAATATAAAAATAAGCGTTCAATAATTTACAACTAAAGATCAATAATTCAATAATTACACTTATTTACACACGCACACACACATACACATTTACGTACAGACGTATAAATACATATAACCGATACACACGTACCTGTATGTGTCTATATACATACATACATACATACAAATCGACAAGAAAACACAATAACAAACCACGCTGCGCTCCGACGATGAATTCGCATGATTTAAACGCATTTGATTCTATAAAAGCCCTATAAAGCTCCATTTGTATGTCGGGACCACAAAGAACTTGTATTTAGGGCCGAGCTCATATTTATCTGAATTAAAACCATTCCCGATGGTGGTCAGGCACTAAATAAAGCACTGGGCTGATATAACTTGTGGCATTACATTCAGAATTAAATTCAAATATCAAGTAATGCATTTCGAGTGGGATCGTACGATCGTATAATAATTGTAGGAACAATGTATACTTCAGGCTAAAGGTTATTGAGATATTTGTAATGAAATAGATATTTGGCATTCGGTGCATTCTGTCTGCCTTGCAATGGACATGGCATGATGGTAGTAATAGTGGAATCTTTTTAATAATTCCGTAATGCATTTCCTTTGACATTGGCGTGGTAATTTATGTGATGTGATGTTTACAGATGTTTACATTTGATTGACGGGCACTGAATGAGTCTCGGCAATCTTTTTATACTTCCTAATGCTGGCCACGAGATTTCTCCGCAGTCGTAGAATATTTGGAGTACACTGCACTATAAGTAATTAAATATAAATAATAAATATCTCGGGACATTTGCACACACGGCCATCTGATCCCAAACTAAGCGTCAAGAGAGCTTGTGGTATGGTAACCAGATGACTGATAAAGTGCATATATACATGTAAATATATACTTAAATAGATATATTTTTTTTTATTATTTTTAACACCCAGACACAGAACAAATACTTGTGTTCATCACACAAATATTTATTCTGGAAGGGAATCGAACCCACGACCCCCGGCGCAACAATCAGGTTTTTACTAACCACTTCACCAACGGGCCTGTCAATGTTATGCTTCTCCAGTTTGGTTTTGGTGTTCTCCAGTGTGGAATGTTGTTGAGATTCCAGTGCTTAACGATGGCTGTTTTACCCCAATGACCCGGACTGAATTTCTCGTGAACAGTTTTCTCTAGCATTCATCTTTCCAAGAGTTTATTACGTGGAGTACCTATGTTTTAACTTAACAAATCGTTCGCCATAAACTGATTAACCTACAATTTGATGAAAAGAACATCCACGAATTCTTTAAATATGCAATTGCTTTCGCGATAAAACGCCTTTTCCGTATTCGTATACATGTATAACAATCTTGGAATTCCCCATTAAATTGATTCATATTCGATGTTTAGCATCTAAATGTCGCCATTAACGTACCCTGGTCGCTCCGACCGTAGATATAATATCGTTTGTATATATTTACGTCACAGTAATATGGCGCCGAGTCCGACTGAATGTATGATAGGTCGTTATGATAAACTATTTAGGAGAATTGTCAATTATGCCGACAGTACTTTGTAGGGCTAAATAGCTTGTTCTGCGTTAACTATTACGTTTGAAATATTTTCTTGACACATAACGACTGCGATACGATTACGTTATTTATGTATTGTAATGTAACGTAACGTAATGTAATGTAACGTAATTATCGAATATTATGAATGTAGACTAAGCGAAGATGTTCGTCGGGACACATATCTGGTAGAAATCCTCAACCTCCGCCTATTCCTATGACTACGGGTATCAAGAAATGTGTGTTAATGTAAAAACAGTATGTCTCGTTCTCTATACAAGACGAGATGAGAGAGATGTATGGTAAGACGGACCACGTATGCGTACAAAACGTTTATTCACCGTTGCTATGCAATCGTAGGTTATACGTCTCCAAAAACACGGACGCTGATAGAGGTCGGACGAATTATACACGACCAACGCGTAAATCGTAGTCGTGTCGTGGCGTGTAATTGGTCGTAGTGGACGGCGGTGGCGCCGATCGAATCGAATACACTTATATTAACGGGCACTAGCCTCCGCGGAGAGAAATTACTAAGTGGCATGATTGTTTTAATTTATACATTGTGAGCAAAAATTGCCATTTTTATTTTTTTATTAATATTACTGAGGTACCTACTGTACACAACACAGCTGAGCAGCTGTCTGAGTTGCTCAAGACCAGTGTAGCCAACCCTACAGTTTTAACTGTAGATCTACAGTTTTTTGGAAATTCTCTCAGTTTTTAGTTTAG
>DWFO01001006.1:0-17305 GCA_018246595.1 Mimoniades nurscia nurscia | reverse complement strand
AGGTGGTGAGCCTATTGCCATGCATCGGGCACATCTCCAGACTCCGAACCACTACTAGAAAATCTAAATTAGAAAATGTTGTAGTGTTCGACCCGGGAATCGAACCCGGGATCTCCCGATCGGCAGTCGCTCTTGCAACAAACACGACCAACGAGGCAGTCAATTAAATAAGTAAATATTAAAGAAATAAATAATTAATTAATTAAACTGATAGGGATGGCTAAAATTGGGATTCTTGAGTCAATTTGGGGAACATTCACGGCTTAAGTTCTCATTTGTATTCCGCGGCGCAGTAGCCCAGGTTTCATTTGAATGTCTATTCATTGTTTTGTGGGGTGACGCAGGGCTGGCGCTCAGTTGACAATCAACTTTTTGCAATTAAGTAATATTAATTAAACCGGCTGTAAGTAGCTCATAATATTTGCCTACATTTACATATGGTTACGACAAACAATTAGTGTCAAAAGTTAAATGTTACATTTATAAAATGGTTTTTATGTAATAACATATTTCTTGTTTATGTTCATAATTGTCATAAACTTTTGTTATTAATAGTATTTATTAGTTTTTATCTTTGATATCGTAACGTTACGACACTTCTCTTACGAGGTAAACTAAATTAAAGTATTTGAAACGTACCAATTGTACACAATTATTATATGTTAAAATTTAATATTATTAATACTAACAAATAATTGTTTTATCTTACCAGTTATTATTGTTGCATTTAAAACAGAAAATGCGGGCCCTTACCGTTGCATGATACTAGTAAGTAAGCAGTCACTTTAGGAGTTCCCTTCTCGGCGCTTATGATCATCTGAATCTGATCACTGATCACAATTACAATGTTGAATGTCATATGGAACATCGATTACATTAAACATTGTAGTTGACGATGTCCCAACTTGGATACTCTTGCTTAGAGCGAGCAGTGTTGCAGCAAATGTAAGGACTAATGCTTAGTGATTGGAAGATGTGTAACACTACTGTTTCCCTTGGCAAACCCTAGACTGAGGGATACATAAGTAATATAATGAACTATGTAACACGTCGCCTGTAAACCCCGAAGAGGTAGGCAAGGAGTGTAATACACTCCCACGTTTCACCAGTTACGCTTACGTCCCGCTAAGGAAAGGGCGGTGGACCTATTGCTATAACACCCAGCACATATTCAGGCTACGAGCCAATACAAGAGAATCTAAGTTAGAAAAATCCAATAGTGCCCGACCCGGGACCCGGGACCTCACGATCGGCAGTCGCGCATGCAACGAATACGGCCAACAAGACAGTCAATAAACTAAGTGTCGAACGAAAAATCAATAAGACGTAGTAGTATTTAGTCTTTAAAAATGTAAGTTACGATAAATGAGCAGTGTAGATTAAGTTAATATAAGATCATTAGGAAGTATGATGCGTTGCGGGATCGACAAGAAAATACATACAATATTTTTGAGAATATTACAAAAAAAAGTTTCAACAGCCCTATACATTATTTTTCTTCCATCAATCTTAAGTAAGTCTGAGTGCGAATAAAGCAAACGGATTATTTAGTGCTTCAGAAAAAAGATATTACATTGAGGGTGGTGATATCAAAAGTAGGTACTAGGTTGTATTTTTTTTTATCTTTTGGTGTAAAAATTACAAAGAGATATTATGACGTCATTATAAATAAAAAAATAGCTACATTTAAGCTCGAGATATCACAAGTTGTTAGTTGTATTTCTTTCACTGTTTTTATATGAAAATAACAAAAAAGACATGATGACGTCATAAAAAAAAATTGAAGCCGGTGAATTATTATCATTTTTGAATTTCTAATTTGCTTCTTGTTATTTTGGCACATTAAGTATGTACCTTATTATGTACCTTATTATGTACCTTATATGTACTTTATATGTACCTTATATGTACCTTACATGTACCTTATATGTACTATCTATATAATATAAAGTGCTGTACGTGGTTATATCAAACTTTTGAAGCGAATACCTTTTGAAGCGAGCACTTTGACAAAGTGACTTTTAAATACTTAGAAGTTATAAGTAACATCTACATAGTATATAAACGTAGGGTTGCTAAAGCGCGCCCATTACGTGAAGTTAATCTTCACGTAAACGTAACATCACGCCTATAATCCTCGAAGACGTAAGCAGAGAAGTGTAGTGCACTCCCACGTACAACCAGTTACTTTTACGTGCGGTCGCGAAATAGAAAATGAGCCCAAACACCGCGCACAAATCCAGACACCGAGCCAGAACTAGAAATTTTAACTAGAAAATTCTAAGATACAAAAATCTCATGGTACCCGACCCGCGGTTCAAACCCGGGACATCTCGATCAGCAGCCATAATACATGTAAATAGTACTTTGTTATGTTAGCGAGACAAATGGCAAGCTAGACTATAAACATACTCGTAATATGAATTCATAATACACTGTGACATCCAATTGCAATGTGACAAAAAAATGACAAGTGACATGGGTCGCAGACATTTAGTTTCAAATGGAAATCCACTCGGCACACGAACAGTCATGATAAACATGTTAAAAATAATATCATTCAACATCTTCCTATGATCATTTCAAGTCTCTAGCAGTCCTGTCAAAACACATTTTTATATAACTCTATTAGTAACGCTGTGTTTTGTATTAAACGCACGTCCTAGCTTGGTATGGAGCTTTTTGGCATGTGTGTACCCCTGCATGTATTTTATTAATGCTAAGTATTATACAAGAATTTTGTTCTGTATTTCGGTGAAATAAATTATTAATTGTTGGGCTATACCCACAAATCAATTTCATTTTTCTAGTTGGCAATTATACGGCGCCTTATTAATTATTTTCGATTTAAGTATTAATTATAACTAACATCAATTAATTTGTTTTAAATTATCCTTCGAATTTAAGAGGTACATGAACGATCTTGAATTTTGAAAATCTCTTATGAAATCTTTATATCATGCATTTTATGTCAGTCTGTCGGAATGCTTGCCCTAAAATTAAATATTAAAACTACATAACCCAGAATTTTAATCCGTAGTGGATTCATGCTTGCAACCACTAAAGGTAGTCAGGTCTTTAACTACATTCTTATAATACGAGTAATTTTATACTCAGACACAAAATGCGCGCGCCCATTGCATAACTTTGTCCTGGATAGGAGTGGAACTCATAGTCCGTACAGGTCACTAAACACGGCACCAACGATTCTGAATGCCTGCTTGACTTTTTTACCCTCAGTAAATAATATGTAAAATGTAATTCGCCAAATATGTACGCAGATTGTTGCAAAGTAACATTAAGTTAATTCATTGACAATGTCAAGTTTCAACACCGATGATAAATGGCGAAGAAGAGTTTGAGGGAGCGATGTCGTCTTGGCGTTCGTTTGCACGACGTCGAAAGGATATGGTGTTGATACAGTCGTCGAGTTAGGCTTTTGTTTGAAAGTCGTTTTTCATCTTGACACAAAATTTACGTTCACTACACATTTTACTTTTCAACTCGTGACGACATGTTTGAACGGACGCTTTGACACATTCTGTTTGGTTCCATCCGACATTTTAAATTAGTTTTCAGATGTCACAGTCTGTAATGAATCAGTATGATAAAGGATAATTCTTTGAAATGCCCAATACAAGAAGATCCAATATTTCTCTATTTAATTTTGTCCTCCGTCACTCGTTCCTCCTCGGATGTTATTTTGACTACTCTGTTCAATTAGTAATTACCAGACCAGTCTACAGGGTTCTGGAGTTCAATACCTAATCAGAAATATCTTTTACGCTATTAACATGAGTTAGTATTTCTTACGTCTGTGTTCATAATCGTTTACATAACTATCATAGCCTAGTGACTGGCCGCCGCCTGACCCAGGTCGCAGGTCTCTTCGAATTAAAACCATTGCGCCTTATCTTCAGCTAGCTACATGTACCACCATCTGCCAGTGGCTTCTCGCAAACATGATCCGAACTAGCTAGGGTGCGTCCTACAGTAAGTTTGATGAACAACGATCTCTACTCTAGAACTAGTTCTTTTTCCAACGGCTGCGTGTTCTCGACAGATATGGTCGACCTATTGGTACTTCAGCCAGCTAATTCTTACAGCTACATCGTTAACTGGCCCTACATTCTCTGTCGCGTAATTTCCTCGGAATTTATCCTTCAGAGTAATTCCGAGCTGCGATTTCACCAGTGCCTCCGTCGGTAGGATTATGTCAATTGAGAATCGTAAGTGCGAGAGTGAAATCCTCGAGAGTTTATGTTTATTCCCGTATCTTTACAGTCCAGCGTCTTTGCATGTCGTATAATGTCCTTGAGACCAGTTTTCGCGCCGTAACATTCTTTTGTCTCATTTCTGTGCGATTAGGAATTTATATATTTAGTGCCTGTCTGGTTTTACAATGAACTCCTTAACTACCTACACGTTGGCAGCCGTAATCAAAAAAGTATGACATTTTTTTAAATTTCATTTTACTGATAATGCCATTCGGTTTTACAGCCAAATGTAGTAAATTTTTGTTATTCATGTTAAAAGATTTATTCAATAGTCCGTTTTTGTTTTGTATTTAATTGTTCTTACATTAGAATACGTAGAAAAGTATCCTAACATAAAAACTCTGCTTATTAAAAATAGATACAGCCTGATAAAAATTAAGTAGATACTAAAGTAATTGCAAAAAATTCAAGAAACTCTCAAGATTTCCTTTGTAATAAGCAGTCTCAGATATAAGCGAAGTAAATTATAGCAGTTAGTGATAAATTCTTAAATTATAAATTGGAACGCTTGGTCTCCATGGAAACCGGACCCGGAAGTTTCTCGACTGAACAGCAAACCATATGTAAGAGTTTGAGGCTCGAAAAAATTAATTAGTACCGCTTTAGAAAAACTTATTGCTACTTAAAGACGCAAAATTAAATATTACCTCTTATGAAATAGCGGCATGTATTGATTAAGTCTTAGTAACAGTCTAGGTGCTTGGAATTCAGTATCCCACTGGATTCCTGGGATTACATCCTGGCTCACAAGTATTTACAAAAAAAAGGATATTTTATAATTACACATTACTTGCTGTAACTTTGCAGAAAAACATAGAAAATTTACACACACTAAAGTTCTCCAAAATGTTAGAAAAGACGCGTAAATTCCGCCGTTGGCCAACACACCAACCCAAGTATATTAACTACATATTATTAACTATATTTAATAGCCATTTACATTTATACGTAACATCGTAATATTACAGTTAAAATCCCCGGAGAGGACTTTACGTCTCACTACGGTATAGGGCATGAGCTTATTACCATTCACCGGGCACACATCATGATTTTAAATGTAACATCACGCCTGTAATAGGCCCCGAATAGGTAGACAGAGGAATGTAGAACACTCCCACGTTTCACCAGTTACGTTTACGTCCCACTATAGAATATGTGGTGAGCTTGTTGCCATACTCCGGACACATATGTATTTAGACTCCGAAACACTACTAGAAAATCTAAATTAGAAAAATTTCGTAGCGCCCGAACCGGGAATTAAACCCAGGACCTCCCGATCGACTGTTACACTTGCAACCAACACGACCAACGAGGCATGATTTTTATTAGTAATTAAGTACTAACATACCAGACGTATCTTTAAAATAATACAATAAAATTTGCAAACATAAAGATGTAAAATATGCATAAATTCAAACTCTCCAACACATACCTACGCATTCCTTGGTACAGATACATATATTAAGGACCCCGACATTACATTAAAGGCCCCTAATTTAAAAGATAGGGCCTGGACAAAGGTACATAAAGAGGATCATATCCGTCACCGGAAACGTTCTTACGTTTATAACCTGGATCCGGTTGCCGGAAACTTTTACCTTGGAAGTATTTTGGGGCGAACAGCAAGAATTTCACCAAAACTGCGTCCTTTATTGGCGTATAATCGAGATACTTTGTTGTTACATTAACGATTATATTATACATATAATTGTTATAGATACTATGATTTAATCAAACGATGACGCAAACTGCATTGCAGACGCCATGCTTCTAATTTTTGTAGTTTTTAATACCTCTAATAATGCTTAAATTGTTGTAAAGTGAAAAGATTTTATAGCACTGAGAGGTTTACATTTCAAGCGTACAATTAGCTTGTCTGGTTTGGAATCAATATATGTACATACAAAGGAAACGTACACTTCATCAAAGAAAACAACTGGTTGCTAAGGTGGCTGAATGTGTGAAAGTCGTATGTAATCAAATATTTTCTATCAAAAATCAAGTGTGTTCTGAAAATTTCCCTGTGAAACATAACACTTTCACGTTACATTGAAATTTATCAGTTTCAAATCACTAAAAATGAAAGACAGCTTTCGTGGGACATGTTTCGTGGGAATCATTGTCGTTTTAACAAACCGACATCTGTCGGATAGTGGGATGAGTGTATCTATAACACTGTGACAATTTTAGTCATAGGATGTTAAGAAGCAATTTTTGAAATTTTTTCAATAGTTTAAAATATAGCGCAGATTAATAATATTATATTTACGACATTAGATTATACTGCTTCCATCCTACTATCCGCAATTTATTTTACATATATGTATGTATACGTAACTTCACGCCTGTAATCCCCGACGAGGCAGGCAGACGAATGCAGAACACTCCCACGTTTCACCGGTTACGCTTACGTCCCACTATGGAATAGGTGGTGAGCCTATTGCCATGCATCGGGCACATACCCTAACTCCGAACCACTACTAGATAATCTAAATTAGAAAATTTTGTAGTGTTCGACCCGGGCATCGAACCCGTGACCTCCCGATCTGCAGTCGCACTTGCAACAAACACGACCAACGAGGCAGTTTATTATTAGTATTATTGATTTATTTATTATTATTATTTATTTATTATTATTATTTATTTATTATTATTATTTATTTATTTATTATTATTATTATTTATTATTATTTATTTATTTATTATTATTATTTATTATTATTTATTTATAATTATTATTTATTTATTATTTTATTTATACGAGGATTACAGGCGTCATGTTACGTTTTTTTTTGTTTTATTGATATAAACATAGTCAAAACATCACAAATTATGAAATAAAAAAAGTAAAAATTTTACGTAAAAATGATCCAATATCACACGACCCGGGTTACGAATCTAGGTGCTCTCTATGGGTTGTCGCGCTTGGGACTACACTACCAACGAGGCAGTCAATACATTCAGGCTTACGTTAAACCAAACAAGCAGAACGAACTTACATATTATTAGTACTCCTAAGCAAATACTGACTACAAAGCACCAGTAATAATCTGTCCGAAATACGTCACAATGACGCAATAGGCATAGATGAACGCAATCGCAACTACGTATTAAGCTATATCATATGTACATACAGACGTCAAAACGAATGAAACTTAATTATTACCTAGTAATTAGTTACCTATACATATAATGTGAATATATATTTAATTACAATATACTAATCGCCAATTGGTATTAAGGCCGGCCTTTGGTAACAACAATGAATAATAAATAGATAAATAAATAAATAAACATTTTTATATCATGAATTATATCATTATCATCATCATCATCAGCTTATTGCTGTCCACAGCTGGGCATAGGCCTGCCATGATCGGTTATGTCCATAATCCCCACGCTGGGCATCCAGGTTGGGGATCGCGGAGCACAGCTTCTCACACCACCTACACTGCTGCCCATAGGCGACCAGGGCATTTAGCTGTGCCTAAACAAGACACAAGTATTATAGGTAGGTACATGTATTAATAAACAAGGACATTTAACTAATATTAATAGTGCAAACTTAAATATATTACATTTGTTATTATTGTAAATTGTAACGTGGGTGCTCTCTACACTCCTCTGCCTACCTCTTGGGGCATTACAGGCGTGATGTAACATTTCATTATTATTAATGTTATGCTATAATTTATGACAGCACACGGGAAATAATTCGACAACGGTTCAACAGTACGTATATATTCATTACTCGTGTGCGAGTTCAGTTTCAGTCATGTATTTTAACAGTGTATCGAAGCTTAGAACCCCCTGAAGCTAGGTGGAGTGACGATATTTTATGCTAAATGGCTGGCAGCGCTTGAATATAACGAGCTGGAAATCGAGCTCGGTGGTGTTCTGTTGAAGAGGCCTATGTCCAGCTGTGGACAAAAATAGCCCGTTGATAATGATGTATTTTTAGTACGTTAGATAACACCAATATAAGTTAATAAGTATGTTGTATCCAGCAATCCGTAATTTCTGCCTGCCCTGTAAGACACTTGGCGTGAGGATTTAATAAAAAAATACTTGTCTATTTCAGGACGCCACATCAATATTATTTAAAATCATCCAAACAAAGATACTAGTGAATGTTTAGCTTTCCATGACGTAAGCATTGATTTATAAAAAGCAAGTGATTTCTACTCCGTACCATACATTAATACAACCTTATGAGACACTCTGAATGTGATCTGTATTATTAATGTGAAGGGCTAATATACCCTGAATCTTGTTATTGAGGATAAGTCTATGACTTGTGAGTTGTTGACCGTGCAAATAATAATATTGAAGACGCTTCCACGACAATATGCTCATGAGAATAATGTTGAATGGGAATGTTATACAGCTGTGAACATTTCCAACACATCGGGGTTTACATCTAGAAAAATTTTTCTAGAAACAGAACAAATAACAACATTTAATCTAGAAAGTCTAGTTAAAATATCTAATAATCCGTCCGTATAATATCCGTATAATGTGAATATATTACGATTATTAGTTAATGTTAGTATGTTACTATTCTCTTTATAAAAACGTGCTCAAGAAATTGCAATGTACAACATTTTATAATAATACATGTATGTCATTGTAAGCTTTCCAGCGGCACGTTGAAATTGATATTGTGAGAAAAAAAAACTAAAAATTTTTCTCTTTCAAATTCACCTACCGTTCGTTATCGGCTTTCTCTATGCATGCAGCGCAAACTCTCGCAACGCTTGTTATAAGTTGCTCTCACAGCCGCAAGCAACCTCCACGTGTATAATATTGTAAACGACTGAAAATGTGTCTGAGCGCGCCGGAGCCGCTAATGGCATAACTTTAAACATATGTACCTCGAGGTGCACACTCAGTTTATTCTTGCTACACGTACTTATTGTACTCGTGTATTCGACATCAGATTTTTCTTGTAAATTTTATGAAGAGCGTTGTAAAAATAAAATATCTACTATTTACAAAATATTTATTAAACATAAAACATTTCATAATTTAATTGCTTTAAGATATGAAGGTAGTTTTTTATCTTAATTGGGAGGTTACATCCGATTTAGACTTGTTATAATAGGACAATCTCTTTGATCACGTAGGTACCTACATTTTATATTTGATTGTAATACTGCCCTCCAAAATGGATAAAAAACATCAAAACTTATAAAAGAAATGAAAACCCACAAAATACACGTTCATTAGGAAGAAAAGATTCACAAAGTTTTAAAATTGCACATTTTAATGCACTTTCGAAATCCGTCGCCGGGAATGCGGCTCGGGTATGGTCTTAAAGAACAACTTTCAAGCATCACATTAACTGGAACGAGACTTTATTTATCTTGTAAAATGTACCTTTTTCATAAACTAATTCACCACATTTCGTTTCAAAATACAATAAACAATAGTTAATTGTTATTGTGAACGGACAAGAAACAGAGACTCAACGGATCGATCTCTGATGAGACCGATAACGTCGCACGGGCATGAGACTTATGATTGATGATCGATATTTCCAAATCGAATTAATACGTGAATCGATTCGAGACGATAAATAATTTATTTTTGTCAGAATGCATGCCTACCGATCGGTGCTAAGACTGTTTTCGCACTACGCGTGATTTCCGACTGACTGCGATACGTCTTTAGGTTTTCTTCCATGGTGATCAATAATGAAATAAAATAATTCCTTGAGTAATTTGAGTTTTTTACCCGTATGCATATACATCCAGCCATACATGAAATATTGTTTTAATAAATACTCCGACCAAAATCCGATGTCTTACGTAAAAGCATTTTAATCGCTGTATGCTTTGACATAAAATCTACTGGCAAGGTATCTTTTTTTTTTATATAATTGCTATTTATTAATATATAATTTTTTATATTTATTAATATAAGCTAATTATATAAAAGCATTCGATGCTTTAAAAACTATTTTCCCTCATAGAATTCATAGATATAATAATAATAATTTCAAAACAAACAGGGAAAAATATCTTTTAACTCTCAATAACTAAAGCGACTTTAAACGGGAGACTGGGAATTTTTATATGCTTAAAGTTATATTGCTAATTTTATTTTACGCAGACTAAAACAGTAACGACCGAGGATTCTTTGTCCTTGATGCTATCGTTAATTCATGAGTATGAATGGGTAAGATCTCACAGTACAGTTGAAGCCTAAGATGAGTTTGATACGATTTTGTAGCAAATTTCTCGGTGTAGACAAAGGACAGCGTCAAAATATTCATTTTTTTTATATCGACTCAATAACATATTATTATTGAATAGTTCGGCAAATATAAAAAATACGTCTCATCTTTCGGAAATCAGATTCGCTTTTATCTATGATCTACATCAACGTGATTCGCAATTCTCGGAATTCGTTACTTTGTCATATTTTCATTCAAGGTAGAATGATATCAACATGCATACAAAAAGACGTACACGTGCATGTATATGGAATGTTTTATTGTTTTACTTATTTATAATTATCTTTGAAATATGCGTAACGTATAATATTTTAAAAACAACAATGAATTATTTAACATTTTACCATTCCTATTTACAAACATTGCTATCCCCGAAGAGGTAGGCAGAGGAATGTAGAACACTCCCACGTTTCACCGGTTACGTTTACGTCCCAATATGGGATAGGTGGTGAGCCTATTGCCATATACCGGGCATATATCCAGAGTCCGAGCCACTACTAGAAAATTTAATCGGTAATAATGTTAGAGATAAATGTGTATATGGTTGTGTAAATGAGTGTGTATGATTACCTACCTGTGTAAAATTTAACATCCAGATCAAAAACAATCATGAGAACGGAATGGATACGATTCTATTGTATGAATTGTATAGAACTTTCATTGGTACATTGTTAAAAAATTTAAAGCAAGAATTGAATTACAAAAAAATTTCAACTCGATAAAAGTGGAGGTTAACAAAGAAAATCTCTATGAAAGCTGACTCTACTTTTTTCGTAATTGCATTTTTTGCAAAAAAAATAGTACGTCAGTGTAAGTTTTCGACTAAACGACGCTGATCATGCAAAATCTTATCGTGGAAGCCTTTTTTTAAACATTTATTTCAATAGTGTGCCTTTTATTAAATCGTTAAAACCTACATATTTAGCCCGCAGCGGATCTATAGTACCGCTTGTTGTTTCAGCCGTAATAACTACATACATGTGGGTATAATAGAACTAACCGAGAATAAAAACCCTTTTCTCATAGTAAGTTCTGTTTAAGGGCCTTTGGAGAAGTCTGTGACAGGCCACAGTCCTGTGAGGCGACTGCCTACTTGCCTTCCACCATGTGAGTTAAATAATAATAAGATAATAAATTAAACATGGTTGGGTTCATGGATTCAACTAATTGTTTCAACCAGATGAGTATTATAATGATACACTGGTGTTTAAGATATCTTCAATATACGTGGTGTATTCGGAATATAAAGAATTTGCTTACACCTCAATTGCCATTCTGATTTCAGTACCCATATTAATTATTCCTTACGCGAAACATCTAAAAGAGTCTAAAAAATTTACAAAATCTAACATGCCGTATGAAATATTAAATGTAGGAAGCAAACCGAAATAAATTGACATCCCGATTGACATTCCAGTACCGACCTCAAAGTTTTATTGACGCTCGCTGAAATAGAGTTCTAAAAACATCAGTAACAAGTGCATACAGAGCTCGTCGTTTCATTACCTGTGACGGCGGGTGAAAAATACAACCAACGATTCTACGAAAACTTTATTCCATAATCACCGTACATTGCGGATTGAAGTCGGAAGTTAGAATACAACAAGCGCAAATCAGCAATGCATAGCGTGCATGATGTACGAGGTGGTGGAAACGTCGAATCTCTAATTTATGAGTACAGGATCGCACTGCAGGACATAAAAGATCGCATTCAAATAACAAGGGCTGGGCGTAGGGTGACCACGGATCAGCGAGACTTGGTTTTAAATATTGAAACGATTTTTCAATGTCTTGTTTGTTAATTCTTCTTCTTTTTTATATTTATTTATTAGGGAATTCATATTTTTTATTAAGTTTCACTTTGAATATACATTAAACAATCCTTCAATAGATTGCTACTGAGTTTTCATTACAGCAGTTTAAAGTTTAAAATTCGAACGGTTCCTCACATATTTTTTATCAGTGTTCACAAGGAAATGTAATTTTATTGAATATAAAGTTTCCAAAGCTCTTTTCTGAAGACAGAACGTAGTTATTGATCTCATACAATCTATATACCTACGTACATAGTTTACCAAAACCAAAATTAATTCTTTTATCATTTTAAACTTGTATTCACGAGCATTATAATGCTTCGAAATACTTATCAAACTTTATCGAGACACCGTTTCTTGAACTACTCCTACTACTACATCTTCGAGACAATCCTCTCTAAATCATAAAAACTAAATAATTCTTGTAAATTTAGTTATGTTACTTATAATGTTTCATTTATTTATAATTTTATTCAAATTTCATTACACGAATTTCATTATAATTTTCAAAACATTGGTATATTAGGGCTTTTCGAGTAATGTATCCGGGGCAGTTTCGGAAGCGTGGAATCCACAAAGGTCGCGAGGTCGGATCGGTAGCGTAGATGACGCGATACGCCGCCGTGTCGTGGCAAAGGGCGCTGCAGCATTGAGGGCTATTGTCTGATAGCCGAGGAATACCAATGGTTACCATTTTTTTCTTTTCTGTAACAAAACATACACTGAGAAACGTGTATTTCTTTGTTCCATACTATTTCGTTTTGCTAACATTTCATATTACACGGTAAAGATTTCATGAATGAATGAGATTATTCACGTTATGTACAGCGCATTTTCGTATTTTAACATCCTATCTTGTTACAATAAATTATAAAATATAATTATTTAAAGTTTAAATTTATAATAATTCTTAATTATTTAAAATACAATAATTTAAAGGATAACGTAAACTATTTGCCACTCCAATTACTACTACATTTTAACACAATTACATAACTACATTAACCACACACATTTATTCGATATACTAGCACCTTGTTGGTGTCGAGATGCGCCGGCGCAATTAACACAATATGAATTACTAACGTAAATGACCGTGAATAAAATATGTGTACATATAAAAAGATCCTTCTGTTCGGCAGTATTATCATCGTCATGTCATGATGGTCCATGGCTCCTCTGAGGGATGCCTGTCCTCGTCCTGTTCGTGCCCTTCACAAATGTTAATTATAGTTTACACCCCAAGGTCACAAGCGTGACGACCACAATACACATATGAACGTGGCAGTTTACTGCACTCGTCTGTCTACCTCTTGATGGTTACAGGCGTGATGTTACGTTTTATTTATGTGTTTAGTATAAGTACCATAAATGGAGATAGGATTTATAAAACATATCTCATAGCTCTACTACATATCTGATAGCTATGTATCGTTTTCAATATCCTATGCAAATATGATTCTAATTACAAAAAATATTATTAGGTTAACTGGTTCCAAATGTTACTCCCGAGTGCTAATGGATTTTTTTAACTTATATTTTATAACAGTAGCTGGAAGTCCGGTTTCGTGCCCGGTGGTATGGGTCAGGTACGATTCCATGGTGGGACTTAAATATAACTGATGTAACATGGAGGTGTACCCACTAAACTCGTGTACCACCACTTCGAGGATAACAGGAGTTATATTACGGTTTAATTACTAGTTCATTTCATCAAATATATGTTATAAAGTCCATAATATCTAAGGTGTCATCCACATAACGATGACGAGTCATTACCAATGTCAGGAAATATTGATTTATATGGGGACAAAATCGTTTTTCCTCGCTGCATCGCGAATCGAACTCAATATCCACTGCGCTCCCAAGCGCCACCGTCGCAACCTCCATACATCATCCTGTCTCATTAAGACGTTATTTGCAACAAAAAAGATGTTTAAGTGAAAACCATCCTTACATTGTCTTCCACCGCTAAAATCAATATACGATACATTACTTAAGGTCATATATAAAAATGCGATGTGTACGAGTAGGTACAGTCCGAGGCAGTTCTTTTTATAATAATATCTTTCTTTTATCAGGTATAGTAATGATCATTAAAGCGATTAATAGCACAAAAGTAATTGAATGAAATACTTTGGAGTTGCAAAGAGGTGTAACGTAACTTTAAAGTATAAATTATGAATAAACACTTACGTCAGTCTAAGAGAGAAATAATACATTCAAGAACTCAACAAGCAAATCAAATTTTTGTTTGGAGACGTACGTATTTGATTATACCACGGCAAAATCTTCGAGATTTAAGTTTCTGCTCGGTGCATCAGGAAAATGACCAATGACCGATCGAGTGTGTGTTATATGTATATTAATTGATAGAGTGTACATTTTTTGTAAATATATATACTCGATGTATTAGATGTGTAGTTAGATAATAATTGGTGCTAAATTAGATTAATTTATAAATACAGGAAAATGCGTATTAAGTTTTTTTGATCCGAAATTAAAGGTGTCCTTTAATATGTTTACGATATATTTTGACAAAAAAGTAAACCTCTATACAGATAAATAAAATTAGAGTGTTTGCAATATTAAAATAAGCGGTTTTTACTAAATGCATATACATATATGTATGTATACACTGTATATGTACCAAAATAACGTTTTTGTCAATTTTTGTTTGTTTCTATGTCTGTTTCTGCCGGCTAATCCGTGGAACGGCTGGAGCGATTTTGACGGAACTTTCATTACAGATAGCTGATGTAATAAGGAGTAACTTAGACTTTCATTGTAGAATTCCACGTGGACGAAATCGCAGGCACAGCTATGACACAGTTATGGTATATACATACCTAATCGTAATTTAATTATTCCATATTTTCTCATCAATACTCATTGGTCCGAGTAGTCTTCACAAAATGTAACAATAACACTTCCATGAAGGGCAAAACAAAATTTGTTTTGCCCTAATACAGAAGTAATCCAGGGCGGTGCCACCGTTACACGTAATTCCACCACTAAACCGTAAAACCATTTCCGTTTTGATCTTAATGGTGTGGTTGCCGGTCCAGGTACACACACACTAGAGACAACCTTCTTAGTACTTAGAAGTAGCCATGGTCGGAAAAGAAAGATCACTTAGAAAAGCAAAGATAGGTAGGTACGACTTAAAAGTGACTAAGCTAAATGTATTCATATTTCACACCCCGCATTCCTGTGACCAATTAAATAACAAATGGAAACTGTTATTAAAATGTAATATTAAGCAAAATAATTGTCATCAAAATTACAATTTCTACATTTATATACGAAATTAGTTTGGCATTTTCATGGGCGGCGACCACTCCTTATGTCTTGTGGCCGCTCGTTTGTTACTATCATCATGTGAAAAACTCGAACACAATACCCTAGATGAATCATTCAAACTTTTTCATGATACAAGTAATACAACTTTACGAGCGCTCTACAAAATCAAATGATTTTTATCTTACTAGCCGTATATTATTATATATACATATATGCTTTCACGAAAACCGTTTCGCTAGAGCGACGACGACAACGTTTTTACGGACGCACAAACACACAAATCATGATTATCGTTGAACAGGAGACAAATGATTGATCACTATGGAATGCTATTACGAAACGATTGTGAAACAGGGAATATAAAAATCGACCGTTTTGCACACGTAATAGAACTTAAAGTTCAAGTAACAAATTGAGTGCATTTGGCAAATGTAGTGCAAAAACTTATGAAATATGACGTAGGTCAGTCTTAAATGACTTCAATGGCCTAGTCTATAAGAAAAGTTGAATTTTTGATAGCAATTTTTCAAAATAAACAATTGCACTCAATAAGAAAGGTCTCTATTCGATTTTGATGTTTGACCGACTTTTTATAAATGATACAACTTCCATCGTCGCAATTAAATTTTTTCTATTTTGCTTTACTTTTATTAAAATTATATTTTAATAGAACACTCCTCTACCCACCTCTTCGATAATTAAAGGTGTAATGTTAATTTTTTTATATTTCAATATTTTTAGCAAAACATTTGAACCGTATTTTGTATACAAAAGTTACATCACGCCTAAAATACACACATACAATAAACGTAAAAGTACTCCCATGTTTAATTAGTTACGTTTTCGTCCCACCATGGAATAAGGGGTGAGCCTATTGCTATGATCCATAGAGCACAAATTCAGACTCCGAGTCTACTAGAAATTTCGAGCCGGGATTTGAATCCAGAACCTCACAATCGGCAGTCGCGCTTGCAACCAACACGATCAGCGAGGCAGTTAGTCGATAGTAAAATTTAACTTTATTCGCGTTTTTTAAAGCATGATATACAAACTGTTGTCGTATACATATATAATCACTATTTCATACTAATACAATATCTCAGAACTCAGAGATACATAACCTTAGACATTTCAAACAGGATTAGACCAGAAGCAGTACTTAAAGATAGGTACAACAAGTATACGTAGAAGAATCATAAACATATACTTCTATCTCGTAACCATCGTGTGTCACACCGTCGACCACCATAATGTGTGGTCACTGCATGCGCCATAGTAACTTGCATGCTTTATATCCAAAACTTCAAACGATAATCTCGTACCCCAAAAACTATCAATAATACGGATTTTTCATAATCTGAAAATTAAACAGAACAGAGAATCTGCAACAATTTTCAGTCGCTGCCGTCTCACAGCTGCTATCTTGATAAGGAATAATGTTAAGACTAAGATTATCTTAGACGATACATAGATAACTAATGAAACTTTGCAAATTCAATCGGTATCTCACATACAATCACGTTTAATATTTGTTCGGTGTTCAATCGCTGTAAGCATAGAACGAGGCACGGTTGTCGCTGCTGACTGTACACATTTAATTCAAACACAAACACAAACACAAACACACACACACACACACACACACACACACACACACACACACACACACACAC
>DWFO01001005.1:0-17312 GCA_018246595.1 Mimoniades nurscia nurscia | reverse complement strand
CAATTCTAATGGCTATCGTAGAATAAAAAAAAAGTTTTTTTTTTTTATGCAACTCGACTTATCAACGTATTCACGCCTGGTACGGATTTGTCCCTTAATCGGTACCGCTTTTGATTTGATTACTTTTTGTTTTATAATTTACGTAGATATCATACGTAACACCACGCCTGTAATCCCCGAAGAGGTAGACAGGGAAGTGCAGTACACTGCCACGTTTCACCAGTTACATTTACGTCGCACTATAGAATATCTAATGAGCCTATTGTCATACACCGGGCTCATATCCAGATTTCGAACAACAACTAGAAAATCTAGTTATAAAAATCCTACAGTGCCCGACCCGGGATTAAAACCTAGGACCTCTCGATCGGCAGTCGCGCTTGCAACCAACACGACCAACGAGGCAGACAGTCAGTATTATTTATATGAAATAGCATTAGATACTATTTTCCTATTCAACGCTGTCTGTTAGAATGGAGTTCATAAACGAAATGTTATCCAGCAAGCGCTCCGCAAATAAACAGCACAGCCGCTACTCAAATACCCCCACATCAGTTGAAAAACGTGAAGTACCGCGGAATTGAGTTTCAAAAGCCCATGAAGCCTCAAGAGGCGCACAACAAAGGGAGAACTTTAATATTATCGGATGATCCTATGTCCATTGCGTGTTCCTATCTGCAAAATTTCACGCACCCTTTGTAATAATATATCTCGGTGGGCTCTTATCTACCCTCGTGCCAATCGCTCCACTCCGGAGGCTCAAAAACGATAAAAGGGCCCACTATATCATATTGGCACTCCTGATAGAGGTTCGAGTAATATTTGGCAGTTCGTGAAGGATAACGGACTTTACAAAAGTGAATTGATGGGATGCTCACCGCAAGTAATTTCGAACGTAGAAATACCCTTGGAATGATACGCTGATTTTACAGGCCGGCGGTATCGGCAATTCAAAGCTGATCCACGTAGCGAATATCTATGTAATATATTATGTAGATGCCTCTCATCGATATAGGTATAAACGCTACAAATTTTCTCATCGTACTAACCGCTATTGTTCCCCAAAACTCACTCATGTATCGTGTGTTAGCGTCCTCGAAAAACACCCTACAATTAGATACCTTTATGTGTTGCGTAAATGCTTTAGAAACTTTATGCAAGGTCAGAATTTTCTACCAATACTTCCACCAGTTACTTTTCAAATGTTATTAAAAGCCTATCACATATATCAGAAATATATAAATCAATGTTCATATATTAATCGTTGAGGTGTAAATGTAAACAAAACAATGACTCGCTAATTCGCCCCCGCCCAGTGAGGTCACCGGGTGTGGTCGCTGATGAGCCGAGGCCTTCATCGTGAGGCGAATATTTGTATAAGAATATTTTGCGCCCTTATTTACATGTACTTATGTGTACAATTATCTTAAGTTAAGGTTGTGTAACCTAAAACATATGACATTAAACAACGCGGAAAAAGAAGTTAAAAAAAAAACAAATCAATGGTAAAGGTATTAAAATATGGAGCAAAAATCTACGATGCCATGAATTATTAATTTCAACGCTTATACAGCGAACTAACGCCACATGCGTTGCATGCGAATAATATGTTAGAAGAAAGAACGTGTGCATAAAATGCCAAGTTTTTTTATTTATACTCATGTAGTAAATATAGTTTAGCGTTTAATTTTAATCAATGCTGAACGCATACGTTCTGTGCTCGCTCAATGTGGTCAACCGCTTTCGTTGTGACCACGATACATATAACCGAGTTTGCATTGAATGTTAGGACATTTCTATTTTGTAAGTTTCCGTGAAATAAACATGTACCTATATCGAGTCAAGCGATTTTTGCTGAGTTCATTGTTTTATTTGCTTAACTTGGAACATGCCAACGTTAAATTGATTAATGATTACGTAAAATAAATAATGATATAACCAGTCAAGATTTATCTACAGTATTCGCTATTTTTAATGACTTGTCACCATGGATATTGTGTTTCTATGGAGTTTATTACATTTTTATTTTACTTATCATATAAAAGTATGAAACATGTCTTCTATACTTTTTAAATGGGTTTTTGTATTTATTGTATTTTTAGTTGTCTATAAAAAACATATTTATAAAATATTCTTTAAAGATAAATTAATACAATTCTTTGAATTAATTACTTTTTTGAATGTTATGTAACATGTGTATTTGTAATATGCATTAAGGTACGTGATTTAAAGAAAAGAAAGAATTTTCACATTATAACAAATTGCTTTTATCATTGTTAAAGTACAAGGAAAGAAAACATGAGGAAGAAAGGAAATGTTCTTGACGAACTACCCTTAATATACACATCGCTGAAATGTTGAGTAATGTACCTACACGTAGACCAGAAATGTGTCGGAACATTGACTAGGAGAAATTAATATTCTGATATATGGAATAGATGACACCCTAGGAACAGGAAATCGACTCTAGAAATAAGAATTTTAACATTAATACAATCAAACACAATTATACCAATAATTAAAAATTTTATTCGTTTTCTTACACTATTTTCTATCGTATTTTTCCTTATTTACGTCTATAAATGCTGTATCTCTTTTACTAAGTCGCGCTGCGTGTTGAAGTAGTCGCCTAAATTACCATATTTCGTATCATTTCGTGAAACGATGAACAAAATGAACGTTTCATGGCTTTCCAAACTGGCATTTATGGCTTTCTTGCATCATAAAGCCATCCACGGCTTTCATAAGTTCGAAAACCGTCCGCGTGTCGTTACCGCCGACAGCCACGCGACTGAGTCGTGTTGTACGAATATCAATCCTTTGCGTGTTATTTCATTGTAATGCGATTTACGAAACCATAATGCTTATACAATAGCCAGCTTAATCCGACTGTAATGTAAACAGGAACGATTCAATATCAAAAACGGTGATTGTTGTTATGATATATACGTGTAACTGTTATTTCAGTTATTCAAAATTCAGAGGCAGTAAAATTCTGCTTTGTATTTGTGGGCGTAGTTTAGCTTTTTATTTCAAACTTAGAGCCATTAAAATGCTGCCTCGCATATGTATCTAAGTTTATATAAAATTCTATATTTAAAAACATCGTCATTTTAATGCAAGATCAGCAATATTTTACAAATTAACAATTTACTATTTTAATAGAAGGGTGAAAGTATCAATGCAAAAATAACTATTTAGCAAAATTCCTGCCCAGCGTTCAACTGTCGGTTAATTTGCGTTAAGTGTATCGGAGCTTGCTAGCCACTTAATCATAATAAGAATTTAAATGAATATTTTATTTTCACGGCACACGATTTATAAGTCTGTCACCGGTGCAGAGTGACGGGGTTATTGATTTTTATTTGCGGCTCGGTTGCTCGTTAAAACAAAACACTGGTGTTACGATATAATTAACGGTTAAATTTACAGCGGTCACGTATCGCAAACACGTTGCTCTAGTGAAAATAAAATTAGTTCTCCACCTCCGCTTTGACCACGCGATGTTATAAACAGTCATCTTTATGCCTTGTCACATACTTACCTATTGCGTTTGTTTCACCGGGTTTCAAATTTTTTGGGATAATTAAATTATTCCACGATAATTACACACTTTTTATATACATTCCCGTATAGGTAGGTACCTATACCTGTCAGTCAATGTTCTGTCTAAATCTTGTATGTTTGATAAAATAATATGCGCTTTCCGTAAAAAGTAGGTACTGCAAGTTATTATCAAGAGGTTTAATTATTGAAAAACATACTATCAAATTTATGTAGTAAATGTTAAAATATAAAAGGTCAGTTAGGTATATCAGAAGTTTATAATCAGTTATGCTCATATATAATCAGTTATGTTAGTTATTATCCTTATTAAAAAAATAAAAAAATAAAAGAGTAATTCCTATAAAAATAACGGTCATTGGACTACAAACGGGCATATGTAATTTCACAACTCCATAGGCTCTAGCCAACGATTACCATTTTTCATGACGCCAACCCATTCATTCCTTTTCTCCCTTGGCTATAAAAATACAGCGAAATACACGCTGTGAATAATGAACTAGGGTTCATTCAAACATACCATCACGCTACCTAGACTGTAGAAGTACAACAACGATATTGTACTTTAATAAAAGTACAAAACAACACATACAACTTATACAAATTCGTAATAACGTAGGTACTAATAATACGTAAACTACAAGATCAATAATGTTCCCTCATATGACGACTTCGTATCATGTCTTTACATCACAGTTAGACATTTCTATTTAGTAATAGAAATGTCTAATTGTGTTTCAGTAGTACTGAAACATAAATTATACACCATCAACTAAGAAATAAAAACCAAATTAGTTACGTAACGAGTTATTTTTGGTGATCTATAACTACGAGTATTTTTTTTCGCTCAAGTCTAATCAGATGGTAGAATCGCACTAATCATCCAACTTTTTTATCTAGTGTTTTCATCAGCACCGCAACATTGTTTGTTTTCTTTCATTAGCCTAGTCATTCTTTTAAATAAAGAATGGGGGACTGTTTGTTTATATGTTGTGTTGTTGGCAGACTTTTTTTGTGTCGTGGTTTATAAGTAAACGTAGGATATTCGATGGTTTATTTAAAAATACAAATTTTTGTTGCAAAATTTCACGCTGGTGATAGCACCTTTGTTAAACACGGGCTTCCTCTCGGAATGAGAAGGGTTAGTTCGGACACGCTAGACGTAGACACGTAGAGTAAGGTCTGACACGCTGGCCAAATGAGTGTGTGGATTTTAACGGATAATTCGAAAACACCGACGTATAGGTTTGTACGCGATATTTTCTTTAACAGGTACAATACGGGATGATAAATAGATAAGTTTTTGTAATTATTTTTATGTGAATAAAAGTAACGCCCTACAACCGCCCCGCACCCGCACCGTAACAGACCCGCCCCCGCACTGCAACCGCCCGTTTACGATCCCGCCCCTTCGCTGCATCCGTCCCGCCTCGCATCTGCTCCGCAACAGACCCGCCACCGCGCTACAACCGGACCGCGCCTCCACCGCCCCGCCACTTTTTTGAAGTATATATTACAAGTGTTAAATACATGTATATCAAGGGTAGGTATATATTTAACTCCGTTTGTGTATATCAATAAGATCAAAACCACATCAAATCGTGATATCCCGAATCCAAAACCTATGTATTTTTTAAAGTAATTAATGTATTACTTAAGAGCGGTTACAATGCAGTAAAACAAAACATAACTAGAAAGTAATAACAAATTTTCAATACCATATGGTGCGTCTTCACCGACCCCTTTTTATATGAAGACAAGTATAATTATATGCCATGCTGCTTATTAGAGGCTATGATTTATTTAATGGCCGCTATAAAACGTCTACCCTAGTTGGACTGTCGGGTGGCAAAAACGTTAAACGCCTGTCACTCAATGTCACCGAATTCGGCACGAGAACAGGGGTCGCACAAAACATGGCTAACTCCTTTTTTACTATCATTTACTTTACTATACTGTGTATTAAAATAAATAACAACCAAATATATCCGTATATTTATACGCATTTAATTATAGCACATAATAAGTAATTTTTATGTATAAACCAGCTATTGTGTAAAAAGAACGCAGCACGATGAAAGCAGTAGGTATATAGGACAAGTTTTTGGAAAAAAGTCTTCATGTATAAGGTCTTGTCAGAATCAACGGAGACATAATTAAGATTATTTAACTATGAAACTGAAGAACATAGGGAATTTGATAGTTTTTGAATGATAATAAATTTATATAAAGCATATAATTAGCATTGATTATATTCATATACTCGTATGTCGCTCGTAAAAAATGACGTAGGTACCTGAGTTAAATAATTATGTCTTCATGTATTGAAATTGTAGTAAATTACATCATGTGATACTGCTTATTAGATGTAACATTAAATGCTACATTTACGTATAATACCAAAGTACAATGGAAATGGACTTGAAACAGTAAGCCTTGAGAGATTAATACAAGAAACTAATATCATGTTGATAATGATAATGGAAATACATAGTAAGAAAAATCAAACGCTATTGCTGACAAAGCATCCAATACATTTTACTAGGCGTATTTAATTTATTTAATAACAATCTGTTGACTTTTACACTTCACTTCTTTATGCCAAATTAATAAGAAAATCTATACTGCTGGATTTTAGACAAAAATTAAATATTGCCATTCTAACACTCGAAGTAAAAGTACCTACAAGTTAATTATGTCTTTGTCCCCGTTGACACTTCCATCTCACATACCAAACTATTCCGGGTTCATAAAAAACAAAGAGAATAAATCTTTATAATCTTAAGAATGTACAAATTATCCAGTCTTTTAGAACTGTGCGACGTCAACGACTAATTAATGATGTACACTCTAACACATTCAAAAGCATGTACGAAAATACTATAAATTACTTTTATTTGGACGTGTGCATAAAAACATAGAGTATTTACATATTTGAAAGTCAACGGGAGATTGTGGTGGTATATAAAAATAATAAAACCTCTGATTTACATTGAACTGTCCTCCTTTATTTAATTAATGAAAATAGCGTGTCTCGCTGTGAATGTGAAAACAATGTGAAATTGTCATAAAAAAATTTACATTCACATAACCTTTTGTATAAAACAATGAATTTTATTAACTATTCAAGTACCTGTCAAACAGGAGTATCCACAGCAATAATTTAAAACGCTAATGTAATCGCATCGGTCGCCCGTTGAACAATGGCCACCGGAAACGCAATTAACTACATATTGGACGGAAAGAGGAAATATCAATTTGCCCGCGGGAGATTGATATGTTCAGTTTAGTCATAGGGTCACTCAATTATGTACATATTGTACACGTACCTTGATTACTTCCATATTGTCATACATACAGTAACGATGTAAATTTAATATAAGGCGATTTCTATATATAATACTTCGTGGCAATATAACGATAATGTAACTGATGGATAGATTCGGAAAGGAGTCGGTCGAATCAACAAAGCACAGTTCTTATTTTCGTGTCAAAGTTTTGACTAGTAAATCTGACAGCGAGCGCTAGATATACATATATCTTCAACCAAAGTCACTTTCAAGTCTGCGAACGTCAGTTGGGATCTTCCAATTTGTTCGTAGTTATTAGTAACTTCTAGAATAAAACTATTTGTTCCCACCGTGTAGTTAGACAATGTAAATTCAGACTATTCTTATTCATATCCTTATTTATTACCATACTATGTTTATTACAATACTATCCTATCATGTAATAGTCAAAATTAAATACAAAATTAAATAACCAGTAATCATCTGCTCACACATAAAAATGTATGTGGGGTTCTATGTGACCATTGATCACGTGGCTAAATATTCGTTAGGCATTCTAGAGTATTGTTTCTTTTCTCTTAATCTAACGGCAGACCGTACGGACCAATTATTCCAATATCTATAGGTATAGCTTCATCCGAACCATCCGTCCGTGCCGGTCTATTGTACTCGGCGCTCAATCAATCCAAATGGAGCTCCGACGCACGCGTTTCAGTCGATTGTGCATTCGATATTAGAATTGGAAATAGCGATTGGTATAGGCGGAATATTTTGGTACGTTATGTCTGCGGTTAGTTAAACATTTATAAGTCATCAATATATTGTACTGATTAAAGGTAAGTATGAATGTATATACATTCTGGCATCGCAAAATTATACCTATTTTTTGTTTACAATTTGGGGATGTATGAGCAAGTTATTGCGGTTATTCCTGCAGCTGTACGGAAATTTAACCTTTTATTAATATAAACGATCTTACGATTAATGCAGACTCTACATATATGCATCTATATATGCAATCTATGCAATATATGTACATAAGCCGATAATATCTGATTCAAATCAATGAGTTAATCTCATAGGTGTTGGTCAAAGCTAATGAGAAGGAGAGATATTCTGCAAATCGAGATCATGCCTAGTTTTTCTATAACGCAATTTATACATGTAGGTACATACATTCTTTGGAAGTAATATAAAGTTTAAAAGTTTTTAATAGATGTACCTAATCCTGAAATGCAATCAATCTAACAAAGTAATTTATATACATATCGTTATAAATTTAAAAGAGAAATGTTATAAAAGGAATGTTAATTTCAGAATCTGGCATAAACATAATGCAAATAACGTTAAATTGGTGAGACTTCAAACACGTTAATATTACATCAAATTTGCGCGATGCTTAAATAAGCCGATTCAAAATAAAAGCGCAAAGTGACGCTGACAGAACACAGCCGCGCGTTCGCAAACATCCTGTGAACGTCGGTGATCTCACTGTGTGGATACCAAGTGTATGCAAAACGCGGGATATTTGGGTTGATTGAAGAAGAGAGCACCGATTAAAGTAAGGACAGTCTATCAAAAAGCATAAGAAAGAAACCAAATAAAGGAAAGACCACATAGTCATCGTAGGGCGTAAGTATTATTAAAATACACAGCTGTCTATAAAATTTGTAGACGCAAGTTATTCCACTTTTTAAGTTATGTCAATCAGTGAGACATCGCTGATTTATTATTTTGTTTGAAACGTCATGTAAATATTGTAAAACTAATAGGCTGTAGTAATATTTTACTGCAGGCTAATCATTTCCGTAGTTTCAAATCTTATCGAGGTATCCCTTCAGATTTGACCGTACTGTCCCGGGAAATGGTGTTGATTTATTCATATAAGTTTACACGTATTAAAATTTATTACTTATAAGAAATATGACCAGACATTATGTCCATTTAATCTCTAAATGTTCAGTTAATCATCAAAATCAAATATTTTGAATAAATATTTTCCAAAGCAATGTCCTATATTTCAATTGTAATCGTTGGCATATGCACTAATGACAAAGTGCATATTCAAAACGCTAAAACACGTTGTACTCAATAAAATCAAAACGTCCCGCGTTCCTGTTTGAGATATTTGTCGTCACATTAAACAAGGGCTCGCAAAAAGTCGAGGGAAGATCAAAGCGAGATGACGCGGCGTCGAGTCTGGAATAACATCCAGCAATCCACTCAACACCACGCGAAAACGGCATACATCTAACAACTTTTAAATATTACATATATTTAACAATACAACGCTTGTTAAGTTCTAAATGTGAATTCTATTACCACAGTAAACCATCAGTGTATACTGAATTGGAAAGTACTTAGATCAATTAGTGAAGGAATACGTCTTTAGGATGTCTTTATTATAATGATGTACACGGACTTAAATATGAGGACAGCGCAGTAGTCAAACAATGCTCTACGTGAAAGTGCTATGTCATTATGCATTCCTGTTACCGTGTCCCCGTATGAAATTTATGTCTTCATTTGAAATAGTCACAACGGATCATTGAGGGAACAATAAAATTTACATACAATTGATTGTCAGTGCATTTTTAAATTAACATCGGCCAAACAATAATTAATGTCCGCGCTTTAAATTTGGAAAGCAGTAAAACATTCTCCGAATAAGTTTCGTTATTGCGCAATAACATATTTTATAGTGAGTCTGCTTTCCGTTGTTGACGAGTTATTAATGTTGCAAATGAAGAAGTGTTAGGTACCTATATTATTATGTGTGCAATAATACTGTGAAATTTATCGTAAATTTCATCAGTTATAATACAAGGTGCAGTAAATTGACACAATCATTATCTATATGGTGATATATAACCTTATAATTAAACTTTTCTTAGTAACTTGTTTTAATAGAGTATATTTAAAGAAAGACCAAGCCTAGATAGACATACCTAGATAATTATCTGGAAATAAATCAGTCAGAAACATTTAAATAAAACAAATATAATATCGAGCAATAAATTATATATACATATTTGTACTAAACATAAATATGAGTTTGAAAAAGCCTACAGTCATACAAGGGTACTTAAGTATAAAAATCTTTCTTAATTCATTGATTTGGAAACACTTACATTACTCATTATAAATATTAGGTATAATATATTGATATGTTCGCTATAAACCTTCACAACGCACCATCGTTAAAACGTACACTGACGCGTTGTTGTATAATTGTGGACGATGACGCGAGCGCGCGTTATTATGAGTGACATCTTGTGGGAAGGGCGCAACAACCTCCGTTAGTCTGACGCGCCCTGATTCAGAGTCAAGCCTCTACACAAATAAAGAAACAAACTTGTGCGAACCACCTTGACATAAACGTAATGTAATCTCCTGGAATCCTCCTGGAATCACCGAAGCGGTAGGCAGAGGAGTGTAGTACGAGTACATATTCACATGACAGGTTATGTTTACGTCCTAGTATGGTATAAGGGGTCAATATAATCGAACATTTGTTATATATTGATCAATATCTCCTTGTATTCCATCTTAACCACGTTGGGTTATCTCGTATTTTAGGTTTTTGCAATGGAATGTTTAATTCTAAACATTACTATAGTAAGTCTAACTGTTTTTCGTAAATATTAGTATAAGATAGTTGAGCCCTTCCCCCCTTCCACTACGCAAGTGCAGCTTAACGTGCGTGTCGCCCACTCCACCTTCTGTCACGGTGACTTCCCCTTCCGTTCGGGATAAGTCACGCGCGATAATGCCCTGAAATAGAAATAAACGAGGTCAGAACTAGATATAAACTTTTTTAGACTTATAGGTACTAAAAGTTACCAACAATGATGCCTATTAAAAATTATTTTTTCTTAAAGATACCAAGGTATAAAGTTATTAATCAACAATTTCGTGTGTAATAATTAGTACTGAAAAGTTTAGTGTATAATTTCCTTTAACTCCTGTAAGGGCCTCAAAATTATTGTATAATGTCATCCAAATACAATAACTGGAATAAAACATTCATTATTCACATACTTATATATTTACAATGTTAGATACATAAAGCAATGTACGAGTACCTATCTATAGCAAAATATATGTATAATATTTTCCTTCTTACTAATCAAACAATAATATTTGAAACACTAATTACTTACAACTAAACACTCAACACGCATAAATAAACATTGGGCGAGACAGTGACTGATCGTGTTTTAACAATTTCTGTTTACGTTTCAGTTTATCAGAAGTTACATTAATTTTTATAATCATTGTAAGAGTAGAAAGTTTATCTACAGGCGTACTTATATTATACATTTTTGCTCTACTTTCCTCTGCCTACCTCGTCGGCGATTACAGGCATGATGCTATGTTATGGTATACATTTTAAGATAAAAAAAACTAAAATTTTAACATCAAAGCTAACAAGTCTAAAACATAAAGAATTACGTCACGTATAATTACGTGTATCTGTCTAATAACGTATAATTACGTCATTGGGACCGAAATCTAAATATAGTCATTATATGTATATTAACGTTGTTCTAATATTAAGCTCGTTCCGTATTACGTTTTCTTTACTCACTTTAATAATCCGCTGCTGGGGATCTGTATACGAATAATCCTTATCCCGTCTTATTAAAGGTATTTTGCTGTATACAACTTTCTCAGTGGAAATCAACAAGTTGTTCACTCTCGTACCGAGAACCAAGTCTTTTGTTTGTGCACATGTTGTGATGAGTAAAAAAATTAATATTAATATTATAATCTTCATGTTTATCACATTTTACACTTGCGTTGTGTCGTTACTCAGAACTGAGACTAGTTCGCTTTGAGGAAAATATTGTTATCAAAGCTGAGTATTTAACCTTGTACATCACGTATTACGAGGTTTTTAGCATAGACCACATGTTATTTACATAATGAAGTCAACACTGTATTGTTTTTATTCGATGTTATGTTTCTTATATACTTTCAGTACCTACTAGTTTATCTATTTATATTCAAGTTTGATCTTAGCATATAAGATTGCATAATGACAAAATTTAGATAAGGTATCCAAGACGGAATTTGCTCCCAATTGAAACGACGTCCTTTCAAATATTCATGTCACAACTGGCGAAAAGTCGTTGTGTTGCCATGATTCTGGTTGTTAAATAAGCGTAGAAAATTGTTTCATCATACTGTTGATTTTTAATTCTGAAGTAGATTCATTTTTAACTTCACAAAATCAGTTTGTTTTCTATGAAATAATATATAATAATTATTAAACGTTATACGTTACGTAGGAACATTATACGTTAATATTAAAATATGAACGTACATATGCATGTTAAAATACTTTATTTATCTGAGAAAGATGTAACTACACAAATTTGGTAAATTAGGTACTCATATGTATGGATATTCATACTAATTTTTACAATTTACAACTATAATTGGATAAATTTAATTTGGTTTATGAAATAACTAGGGTTTTTCATAAAGATAATATTTATAGATTATAAGAAATCTAATGTTCAACATAGAACTATAATATACGTGACAGTTTTCCGCATAATAACTATGCTATTACACGCAAATCCTAGATTACCTTGGCAGTTTTATAATGTTAATACTTCCAAATATTATTTATACCATCTAACGCAGCTTAAGTGCAACTTTACCTACAACACATAGGTAAGTATTGTATAAAATAAACAGTACAAAATCAGACAGGACGTGTTCGCAAACAAGTAAACTACAAATACAACGAACTCCCCTAAACCGCGCAAACATCAAACAGGGACTAATCAATTTCCACCAATTGTCACTGCACGTATGAGGTTAATTACGTACATACATACATGCGTATGTGTACGGAGCTAGATAAAATGCATGACTTTAAAGAAAATTGAAATAATATTTACAAATGCTGCTGTCTCGTCCAAATAATACCGAACTCAATAATACTCGACCCGGGGATAAAAACCCCTTTTTGATCTTTAGTCCCGATTGCAACCATACGATCAACAAGGCAATCTATGTCACCTTCATGTAAGAGAAACACAATGGTACTCGTGCGTGGATTATCTTATTTCTTTTAATCTTTTCTCTCTCTTTAAGAGTATTTAATATGTTGTTAATCGAAACTACCTAAATTTAAAATTAAATTATTAATATAAAAACTATAAAAAAAATGTTAATTGTCACATATTTTAAAACTTTGCAATTGAAAAAAATGTTTTAAACTTATATGTAAATAGAAATCCCTTAAATCGGCAGACGTCACATGACCACATCTGACACAAACTATAAATAGCCCCCCAGCGCGAACATCAAACAGGCACAAATCAATTTTGGCGAATTGTCACTGTACACAGGGATGTTTAAACTTAGGGTGGCTAATGGAGACACACGCATTAAACCGGGCCGTGCTGCGACAACATTGACAGAGCAGGGGGTCTAATTAGTTTAGGCCTGTGGCCGGACGCCCCGGAGATGCCCCACCGCGATCTAAACACAGACGTACTAGATATGCTAAGATATGAACTTAATTTTACTTTCACTTAACAACCTAAGTAATCGGAATAAAATATACTTCATAAATCTCGTAGTAGAATAAAATATACTTCATAGATTCTCGCAGTTGGTGGCGTGGCACATAGGTACCAACTATCTTCCACAACAGCCAGCCGAATAGCATCTTTTGCTATCAGGAGTATGATGTATGACATGCTAAATGGATTTATATGTCCAGCAGTGGAACTATAAAAAAAATCGGGAGAAAAAGAAAAAAAAATGCTTAATACATATACTGTTCAAAAGAATATCCTTTATATGTACATATATATTCGTTGTACGTATTCCTACAACTTCCTCAAATAGTACATTAAGAACAGGCTTTTACCTCAGTTAGTTCCTTTAATAGTTACAATAATACTGTAATAATAGGTCCATTGGTCCAATTTTAGTCCAGTCAATACAGTACAGTATAAGTGCAATGAATAATATTTTTTGTCAAATTCAAAGCGGCCTGACGAGATATTATTTTCAAGGACTGAGACGGTCGCCTTTAGTGTACACGTGCACCGTTATATACACTTTTCAAAAGGAGCACAAATTGTTTTAACATCAATAGCTTTATAGTAGAAATAGGTATAGTTGTAGAAATGTTCTGAAGGAACTGAATCTTTAATTTTCTAGACTCTTCCAGTAATATAATAATTTCATAAACGTCCAGTGGGGCGCCGTTGGCCTTTCACATTTTATTCAGGGATCAAAAAGCATGCGCTTATTATAATTTCATCGAATTACGTTCTTTCCACGTGACTAATTTAATTTCGTTTGCACTGCAGCTACTTTACATATTCAATTTATTAACCAAATTGGAATTTAATTAACTGTTAGCCCATCCCTTTGTTTGCGGACGTTTAAAGTAAATTTATTACTTGTCTATGTTCGTTTAAATAACTTTTAAGATTGAATTCAGATAGTTGTGCCCTCCCCAGTCTTACTTATTCTATATTTTTGCTTTTTTAAACAACAATTTTATCATTGGGACGTTTTGTCGAATAATTTATATAATATTTATACTACTGACAATCTCCTATTAATCTCTTATTATTTCCCTGTTCCTCTCCTATCACTCGCCTATTATTCTCCTATTTCTCTTCTATTACTCTTGTACCCTCCTGTTTTCCAATTAAATGAGATACTAGATGAGATTCTAAATTTTAAATTTAAGTTACGTGTCATACATCCAATTCTGCATTCGTAAATTATTTCGTTTGCAAAGTTAGAAAGAAGATTGAGTTAAATGAAATCATACGAATTTGTATCGTTGTATTTCTTTAGTTCATAATATTACTTCTGTGTATTCCATGGAGCATTGAAGCTATATGTGGAAATGCGCTACTTGGAAAACGATGAATACTTATATTATGCTGAGTAATATCCACTAATGCACTTTCCGTTTGAAACGAATGAATAAAATATTCCACCTAAAAGTCATGTCTAGAAAACGTCATGCCCACATTAACAATACTGACAAACGTTGCATCTCTAACATTTTGACCGGCGACGTGGCCTTTTAAAGCGAATATTCAGTACTAATGCACTTTTCGAGAGTAGCAAGGAATAAATAAAACACGGCCGTTAATGCATATCTCCGACCGGCTGTTCTGTACTGTGCTGGAAAATGGAAAATTCGAGAAACCGCACAAAGCATTCGGATCGACTGATGGTTGAATAAAATTTGCAACTGTATCGATCGCGTCACTTGGATTCGTTAATTTTTTACAATCACATATTGAAATTTGTTTTGGCCACGACATGGGGATAGATCATCATGATTTGAATCAGTGTTCTTGTTAACGAGCGAACTTGAAACTTCAAGGCATTCTTAATTTGGACACACTTATTTAAGGTGGGCATCACGCCATATCTATGCATAGAATGTGAGTCCCAATATTCCCAGATATCAAACAGAATATCGAAAAGATATCGAAATATGAGTAATAATAAAGTATGAGAAAGATGTAGCTGCAGAAATTTTCATCTTGCATCCTAAATAAAGATTTGGTATACTACTATTAATATTGACTGCCTCGTTGATCAAGTGGTTGCTAGCTCGACTGATATTGGGTAAGTTCCGGGTTCGAATACGCGGTCGTGTTCTAGTTGGATTTTTCTGATTAAGATGTTCTAGTAAACATTTCCAGTAGCAGTCTGGGTACAAGCCGGGTGTATGACAATACCCTCACCCCTTATTCCATATAGGTACATAAGTGGACCAACATTGGAATGTACTACACTCATTTTCCTACTTCTACGTGGATTCGAGGCGTGATGTTACGTCTACTACAAAAACAAAACTAATACAAAAACGCTAAGAAGGAGACCATAAAATATAAAAATTTCATACTTTGCTCACCAAAGATAACTCGACAAACTCCTTACAATTCTGGCACATTCTAGAAAATTTCAGTCTACAAAATTTATTCAGCAGCAAATTTTTAGTAAAACTTGCCTAAATAACGGCGTCCTGACTCAATATTTCACGGCGCTCTCCTGTACGCCCCTCATGTGTAAATAAATAATACATGAAGCTTATACTGCCCCCCGTACATTATACGAACGAAATGAAACCATTCCGCGGTGCGCTTATAAAAAGTGCACTGTAATATGAATGATCTGGAAATGTATTTCAATGAACATCAGAAGAATATAATGAGTAAGTGATTGATTTAAAGTCATTATAAATTTCAAATAGTTGTTGCTAAAATATTAGTGATGACCCAGTCAGTGGCTTAACGTTTAGTCTACAATCTAGTGATACTCGATTCAAATACCTATGCAGAGCATTTTTTTACAAAAATATTTGCGAAATCGTAACATCAGGTGTCTAATCTCCGAAGTGGTAGGTAGTGAAGTGTAATACATTCCAATGTAGCACTAGTTACGTTCGCGTCGCACTATGGAATAAGAGGTCAGTGGATTGCCGTACACCCGGCACGTATCCGAACTCCTAAACATTATTAGAAAATCAAAGCTACAAAAATCCAATAGTCCCCGACCCTGAATTTGAACCCAGGACCTACCGATCGGCAGTCACCCTTGCATGCCTCGCACCCTTGGTGGTGGTGAATGTTCACTAATAATGGCGACCACTTACTACGTCGCTCCGTAATCTACGTCTACGTCTATCGCGTAAGGGAAACAAGGCAAATATTGCATCTTGTGTCTTTAAAGCTTCACAAATATCTTGCTTCAATTTAATTAATGATGCTAAGTAATAGCCTGCAGCTACCTTAAGAGCTTAACTTATTTTGCATGCAGCACCTAGAGAGAATATTCCGGTACGTTTCCTGAAAGCCTTTTTAGATAGACGAATTTTATAGAGCCACGAATAATTTCGACTAACTTTAAGAAAAATAAAATCTACCGCCACACTTTAGAAACTTTTCCAATTCTTTCCACCAATTTTACTTTTCTAAAGGAAAATGAGCTCGCCGAGCTTGGGGCTGTACGTTGGGAAATTCGATTTTGATGCGTTCCATCAAAAAGTCATTTCCTCAAAAACAAAAGTTACCAAGAAAATTTATAATTCGACCCAATCTAAATCCAATTACTTGTAACCGAGGGTTAGCCACACGAAGACCGTACGATATTGATCTATAAACCGTGAAGTTGTAGAGGTGGAACATTCGTATCAATTTGAAGGTTTTGAGGGTAGACTTAAATAGTCAGCATAACATCATTTATTTTTACAACAGAGTTTATTGTCACGCGAATGGTTGTAGTATAGTATGTTTATGTTTATGTATTATTTAAAAATGTTTCTGAAAGTAGACTTGCAACTTTTTCTTTTCTCTGATTTACAGCGTTTCTGTTCCTCGTTATGGTTTCAACAAGGATTTGCTAACACGTAGTCTCTATCGCTTTAAATTTGCGGGAAAAAAACATTCGTAC
>DWFO01001004.1:0-17314 GCA_018246595.1 Mimoniades nurscia nurscia | reverse complement strand
CATTACCATGTGTCATCAGTTACGTTACCGTCACAATATGGAGCAGGCGGTGATGCAGATGTCAAGTTAGTACTAGAAATATTAAATACGAAAAACCTAATAGTATCCGACATGGGGATCGAATTAAGGACTTCGAGCAGTCGTGCTTGAATCGATTCTACCAACAAGGTACATAGGTGATATTACATTGTTAAGTGGACATTGAGTAATACGCTAAAAAAATTCTTAGTAGTTAAAGCTCAAAATTCTTGTACATTTTTCCTTTAAGTGTTCGTTTGAATAAATTATAATCTCGATGCAATATGACGAAAATACAATATTCTTCCAAACTGAGCATCGAAATCAACTCCATGTGTCTTTTTCAGGATCGGTCAGTTGTAACGGGTCAAGAATTCAGAAAACTTTTGAATAATAAAAACAGCTCTACCGCACTTGATATCCAATATTTCAATAAAGCTCTAACTTTTGGCCAAAGAAAATGGAGAGGCGAAAAATTACATTACGAAGGTCTATAGAAATTGAGGTTTTCCCTTTAACGTCGAACGTGTATTACTTTGAGTAGATATCATTTTTGGTCACACACTCCACCAGCGGGTAATCCTCTGAGGGCCACAAAAGGTTTTTTGTTATTTAATTTTGATGAGCATTGAAAAACACGAAAGATCAAAGCCTTATAATAATATGTATTATAAGTTTTTTAAGACAACAACCACCAAAGTGTTACTTACAAAGCGCTCAAATTTTCAATTAAAAAAAACCGAATCAAAATTATTTACATGTGACTATTACTAACGTTTCATATTATAACATCTTTATTTACTAATACACACTTATTATATTTTATATTTACAGGTAACATTACAACAATAAAGCTTAAATTGTCTCGTCGGAAAATGTTTAACTTAGGATATTAATTTGTATGATCTAATTCAATGCTTGTCCCACTCGAGGGTTAGGCTAAATTAATTTCAGGCTACTTCACTCTCTATTATCTTATTGAATATTGTAAAAGCTTCCCCGTTATACGTAAAATATTCCACTGGCAGTTCCCTAAACGTTTAATATTGGATAAAATATACCCAAACGTTCGCTCATATTCCCCCGTTGTTCATATCGGCATGTTATTCAGATTATACACGAATATTTCAATGCTTTCTACTAAATTACAGCTCACGAAACTCTTTTACTTAATGTCGTACGTTGGCTGAAGCGTGCTTCCAAGTGGCATCGCATGTCACAAGCGATAGCGGAATATATTGAATGCTACGACGTATGCATGATACCTGTATACACTACGACAGTTGTGTATATTTATCTTGTAACGATATCCATGAATCTGAACTATAAGTATTTACAAATAGTCCTATCTACACGTAGAGTATGTGGAGTAAAACACTTTTTACTGATCACAATTATTATATACTTTTGCTTTCACCATCATCTATGTATATGTAACTTAACCTCACGCCTGTAATCCCCGAAGAGGTAGGCAGAGAAGTGTTGTACATTATGTTCACATCAGGTCCCTTGCGGAGTAGGCAAAGTGTAGTACCTTCCCACGTTTCCCCAGTTATAGTTAGGTTTACACCGGGCATATATCCATACTTCGAGCCGCTACTACTACTACTAAAATCTAAGTTAGAAAATTCCAAAAGTGCCCATCCCCGGATTTACACCCAGGACCTCTCAACCACGTAATCATGACATCACGCCCTTATTTTCTGAATGGGTAGGGAGAGGAGCGCAGTACAATCCCACGCTTTACCAGTGAGGCTTTAGGTCTTTGGGTGAGTCTAATTAGAGACTTATAAATACGAAGATCGAGCTTAGTGGCATGATCTTGAGAAGGCCTGTGTCCAGTATTGTATGGGAATATGTTGATGAAGGAATATGAAGTAAATATTAAAAAGTCCATAATTTCTCAAGATACATATAACGATTAACATACTGTTATAACAGAGAAATAATTACAACGCATTAAGCAATTCAGTCTCAGATTGTTATAGAACGGATTTCCTAAGTAAATACTCCCGTTTCATTATTCTAAACAAGGAATAAATTTGCCGAAGGGAAAAACAAAACAATTGTATTAATTTTGAGCGAGTGCGGTCGCTGCATCGCTTGATCGTATTATTCATGGCGAGTTCTTTCACGTTTTTGTTTTAGCGTTTCATTTTGTAGTTCTCAATAACAATATAAAGCGATACAATAAAAGTTTTTTAGAAACAAACTACGTAACTAAATAAAGTAGTGTTCCACAACAAAATGTCTGTATCCGAAAAAAGGTTGCACGAAAGCAAAATACGTAGAATAAAATAGTGTTCGATAATAAAATGAGCATAAACAAAAATAAAACTAGAGGTTCTTCGATAATAAAGTACGTAAATAAATAGTGTTCAAAAACAGAATACTTACAGTGGAAAAATAAAAAAAGGGTTTTTGCAAACAAACCAATTAGATCGGCTTTTTCGAACGGTTATGTCGAGGGGAGGAAAAAAAACCGTCAAATGGCAACTGTCAGCGTTTCGGACGAATACAGTGTCCTTTAATTAGATTCGTACCGGTTGTAACCGGCTGTAACCGGCTTATGCCAGCTTAGCCAGGCCCCCGTGAATGCGGCCGCGCCACTGCAAAAATGACCAACTAATTGGCTTAGAACATTGTATGTTACGCATTTCAATATCCAATATTCCGTTTAATGGTGCCCTCCTAAATGGCCGGTTTCGTTAACCGTTACACGTGGGAGCAGATTATCTTTTTCGTTATAATACCTACATAAATATTCCTAAGTACTTTTGAACAAGTGGATTTTGTACATTTCTGCCCGGTGTATGACAATAAGCTCACCATCTATTCCCTAATAGGACGTAACGTATCTTGTGAAACCTAGAAGTGCATATATTACACTCGTCTGCCTACCACTTCATCGAGATAAAGTCGTAACGTAATGTTAATTTTATATATATGTGATATGTATACTTTGATTTAAAAAGCTGGTAGCTTGCACCTCCGTTACATAGGAATGGGAGACATCACAAAAGAGTAAAAACTGGGTCTTCATATTGCTACGGAATTAGGAATTCCGTTGTTGCTAATGTAATTGAACATCGCTTGGGGAAGAACTGTGTGCCATGCCATGCCTAGTTCAGTTCTATACTAGGAAATGTCGGAAAAAATAAAGGAAATAAATATTTTTGTTGTGAATTCTATTCCATATTTTTGAATATATTTTAGCACATTTTTATGCCGTAACACATCAAAACGTTGTACGTCTAATTATTTCTTACAGATTGTCAGTTTCTTTAGTAAGGTTTTTTCTATACTCAATATCATTACGTAATATGACGTAACATCACGCTTGTAATCCTCGAAGAGATACGCAGAGGGATGTAGTTCATTACTACGTTTCACCAGTTACGTTTAAATCCCATTATGGAATAGGTGGTGGGGTGGGCCTATTGCCATACACCGGGCACACTTCCAGACCCCGAGCCACTACTAGAATATTTAAATTAAAATCCAGTAGTGCTCGACCCGGGATTTGAACCCCATATCATAAATGAATATACCCAATATCGTAAATGAAAATGATATTATTAAATTACTGCTTTTCAGTGGAAGTTTTCTACACTTCTCAGTCTACCATTTCGGGGATAACAGACATGCTGTTACGTTTGTTACTACTTTTCATGAACAGCGATGTACATATGTTTAAAGTTGATATGTATCTAAAGAACGGACCAACATTAAAATATGTCTACAATACCGAAGTCAAGAGTAAGAGAGAGCAAAATGCGCACTAGTATAATTGTTTCTGCCAGCCTACATCCGCCGGCTGGAAGTACGCCGGACGTCTTAGGTTCGCGTACAAGCTTTCCCCATGTGTCTTATTTCTATATCTCCCTTACTACATAGACTTTTGTTGGTATTCTGTTTTCTGTGAGCGTTTTCCTCAACTGGTATTTATGGCTTTAAGCATTGAACACTCGTTTAAAGTTTTTATTATTTTGATAATATCATTCCAATGACTGCCTTGGGGTCGCGTGGGTGCATACGCGACTGCTGAGTAAGAAGTTCTAGGTTCGATCTCCGCGTGGGTTTTTTCTAACTGGAAAATCCTAGGAGTAGCTCGGAGACTTTATTATGAAAGGCTAACTTTCTATTATACAGTGGAACGTAAATGTACCTAACTAGTGTACTACACATATCTGCCTACGTCTTTTGGGAGATACAGGCGAGATGTTGCATGTTGTCATTACAGTTGAAAGCTACTATACCTAACTTAAAGCATTACATGGACTTTTATAAGCTTAAAACCTATTATAACAATTTTTCAAATATGACAATCCTTTGCTTAAGCAAAAGCTAACTTGAAGAGCGGCGAAGGTAGACGCTCGGAGCATAATGTGAAGTCTGTTTAATAAAATTTAGTACGCATAAAGTAAATTTGGTGTTCGGAAGCGGCGTTTAGCTCACACACATGTAAAATTGTCAACGTAAACACGACTTAAAATTCTCACACCCAGCGTCACCCAGCGGAGTGTATCTAACAGTGAGACGTGGAGCTGGCGTGCGAGCGAGCGCCCCCAGCAACACTTTCATTTGTGTTCGAAAACACTTCGCTATTTGCTAGATAATGCGCTCGTTACATTAACAAACCGACCGGACAGTCAAACTTCGTTCAACACAAACAAGTATTCACGTATTTAAGTTCATTGGGCTGAACGCATTAAAAATATTCGACAAATTTAGTCTTTCACTACACGTCCGCTTAAGTGATTATCAAATTATTTATACATATGATTAAAACAGGTGTGCATGAATGAAGAGAGTGACGAATATGTAAGTAGTGCGACAGGTCTGTAAGGACAGAGATATTTGGCGTTCAGAGCACTCTGCCTTCCCGTTAATGGACGTGGTGTGATAATATAATAATAATAAAAATAATTAACATATTGTATAAGACAAACCGTTGTACTGTTAACGCTAAGTTTACATCTCGTAAGTGATTGTAAAATTTCGAAAGAACATTAATAACGTTTTTAAATCACGAGCATTGTTTATTTCTACTAACGTTTACCTAGAATACAGTATCTACGTTATCTTTGATATCTTTCCTATTTCATGCGTAAACGTAACATAAATCACTCTTATGTTTATCCGAAGGGGTAGGCAGAGGAGTAGCACAATCCCACGACACGGGATACGGTTATTTCCATACAATTTATATACATAATTCATTTAATAATAATATATTAATATATTATACATGGTATATGGTAATATATACAAATTGGAAGTTACATTGTGAGCAGACGAATATGACGAATTCACTCATGACAGCTCACATAGGCCGCATAGGAGTGAAAATTAATGCAAATCCGACAGTCCCTAAGTAATGGAATTATTCAACCACAAATGACAATAATGCCGTATACATTGGCCATAGAAACCAGAGCACGATTTTATAGACTTCGCTTGAAAGGGGATTGTTTTTTAATTCATTATGCTCGCATTTCTGTTAAAACATAAGGTACCTTAATTATTATTGTTACAACATCAAGATGGGTCGTTTTCCGGGTAGGGTCGGGATCTCAATTTTGTAGACTAAATATAAGTGCAATAATAGAATAATTATTGTTATGTAACAAAACCTACATAGATACATCTTTTACTGCTGTACGGTTTTTGGTAACATAAATATTTTTGGGTCATTATCATAAAATAATATAGCATAACAACGCATATCAACGACATTAAACTCAATCGATAGATACCTTTATTGAATCTCAAATTGGATTTCAACAGTTGACATATTGCTTCTACTTAGAAATTTTTTTTATTACAAAAATTACAAAAAGATAGATTACAAAAATTATCTCGTAGGTATATACATATCTACTGTTATCTGCTGTTGACTGCCTCGTTGGTTGTGTTGGTTGCAAGCGCGACTGCTGATCGGGAGGTCCTGGGTTCAAATCCCAGGTCGCGCACTATGGATTTTTTCTAATTTAGATTTTCTAGTAGTGGCTCGGAGTCTAGATATATAACCAATGCATGGCAAAAAACTCACCACCCATTCCATAGTAGGACCTATTCCATAGGACGTAAACGTAACTGGTAAATGTACCACACTCCTCTGTCTACCTCTTAGGGCATTACAGACGTGATGTTACGTAATGTTAACTACTAAGAATCCAACACATCATTATTACTAATTGAAATCCGAACGAGGACACTAGACGGCAAAAGCTAACGTTCCATTATCTAAGCCACTTGAACCGTTATTTAGTGACCGTAGTAATAATTAGCTCTTTCGTAGGTATACTATTTCTATTAGGGCGAACTATAAAGTACACAGTTCTTCCGTTACAAGTTAGTTACACTCGCTAATGTCACTCGCAGTCTCGGAAGTTCCTTCTTAACATTCTCTCTCGAATTTTCCGAGCAGCTCGCTGTACAGATCAAACAATGTTAGACAGATTATATGAGAAAACTACCACCGCGAGGATGTTTCGATGTGTGCGTCATACAAAAGGGGGTTTGTGAAGGTGTTAAGAGGAAAAATGACAATGGATAATGTAATGTACTCGTAGTTGTATCTAAGTAAGCGCTACGCTTTTACGCAGTTTACCTTTCATTTACTTCGATTAACAAATGACGGGCGTAATACTTGCTAGAGAGAAAGGACAACTGAAATTTATATAACACCTTTTTAAAAATAAAACATCTAGTAGTGACGTGACTTTTGAGAACTGAGCGCAGACCGAACTACGATATACGAGTAAAACGTAGTATCAGAATAAATAATAAATATCTTGAAATGTCTATGGAGCCTGATACTCGTAGTTCCAAACGAGAGGGTGCGTCTGCTGTGGTAAGCCGGTGATTGCTCGAAAAAAGCTTAACATCACGCCTGTAATCCTAGAAAAGGTAGACAGAGGAATGTACAACACTCCCACGTTTCACCAGTTAGGCTTACGTGTCATTGTGGAACAGGTGGGGTGAGCCTATTGGCATACACCGGACACATATCCAGACTCCGAGTCACTACTAGAAAATCTAAATTAGAAAATTTTGTAGTGCCCCACCCGCGAATCGAACCCAGCACCCGCCGTTCGGCAGTCGCACCTGCAATGAACACGACCAACGAGGCAGTGATTGCTCAACTGCATGAATACATCGAATTATATAGTTATATAGTCATATATTTACCCAGCACTCGGCAAAGAACAAATACTCGTACTCGACACTCAAACATTGCGGTCAGCGGTCAAGTACACCGACAACTGAACCATCGAGCCAGTCAAAAGTTATAAAACGCAATACTTCGTTTTATTCGTTTAATAATTAATTGTATTATAACCCAGTCGACGTGAGTTATGTGAATTAAAGTTTAAAGAATTTAAGCGGCGTAGTGCGCTGTATCGCTATACAATAATTTCACCCCATTACTCAGTGCGTCGCATGCTCACCGCTCCCAAATAATTCATACGAGCCGCGCAGTAATGGCCTTTTAGCTGCACGGTCCAACTTTAAACATAGTTAGCCGCACCGTTACAAACTACAGCTATAACCGACACACTGGAACTGTCAATGTTGACCTCTGGTAACCCACAGTGTATTGTCCAATTATATGGTTTTGTAGCTAATGATAAAATATTATATCTCAAAACATTAAGGCTCGTTTGTTTAGTGGTTCTGACCGCGACTGCTGAGGAGGAGCTCGGTTCGACTACTGGGCTTTGTAACTTGAAATTCCCGGTAGTACGACGGAATCTGGGTTAGTGCCCGCCGCAAGGACGTGTAACAGAACCGGTGAATCGTGGGAGGTGCTACTCTCTGCCTCTGTCCACTTCGTCTACCCGTTTAGGGAATTACAGGCGTAACGCCATTTTAAATGAAATCAAGCAAATCAGAATTTGAGTGAAAATCGTAACTTTATTTGATCATGACTTTAAAATAATCAAGACCGTTTCATAGCAATATAAAGTTAGTGAAAAACTTTACAATGTTACATAAATTATCCATTTAAATGTACTACAAGGCAAGACTAACATTGTAGGTGTCGTAGCGCATTAAAAACCTTTAGACTACAAACATTAAGTGCCGATAAAATTAAATCAATGTTAAGCCGCAATAAAATGCGGAGTTAATTTCTAGAAATGAAGTTTCCAGAACATTCGGTGACGTGAAGCGTCAGAGGCGACGACGATAAAATTATTTGGGAACAAGCTTCAGTTCTTGACTTTGTCTTAATTTGTGTGATATTTTTTTGTACTACGTAGATTAATAGTGCAATAGGCTCACTACCTATTCCATTGTGGGACGTAAATGTAACTGATGAAACGTGGGAGTGTTCTACATTCTTCTGCCTACCTCTTCTAGATTGTCTAGATAATTATTTAGATTTTTTACCACTACCAAACGCGTAGTAATTGACATAAATTCCAAAGACGTTTCACTTTGATTCGAACATCATTAAACATGTTAGGTACGAGGTTACTGCGTACATACATACTCGTATGCCCTTGATTAAGACCAATTTAAGTTGAGACAAGTTGTTAGACGAAGTTACCAGTAACGGTAGTGATAGCTTACGGATTTAAATGTCCCAATTCTGGAATCTGACGTTCAAATCCTAATACGCATCCCTACCTTTAAAAAAAATACTCGCGTTTTTAAAGAAACATTTCACCATATCTCAATTCACAGTCACTGTGAAGTAAGACATCGTGAAGAAACCTTGACGGCTTAGAATACTCTAAAATATTCTCAAAAGGCTTGTGAAGTGAGTCAATCTGTTTGGAAAGCGTACTAAATAAACTGCATAACCGCAGCACCTCAAAAACGAGACATGAAGAAGTTATTGTATAACATAAACAATACTGGTTTATGTTATGAATACTTAAGACATAATTATAAAACATCACGACTCTAGTATTATAATATCACGCTAGTTCTTACGGAATAAGCAGAAACAACCAATCCTAATAAACCTGATTCTGTTTATTCGTTAATTGCACACTCTTAAAAGAATCTCCTAGCGAAGTTTAAATATAATGCATTTCACGTGTATGCGCTTCTGGTAGCTTCCGGTGCAGCTTTAATAGATCGCACGACGTCGTGCTTCGCGCCCGGTTGATTACGAAGTTGCCGCGACATGTTTAACTTCATTAAGCATAATATGTTCACAACATACTCGTTTAAGTCCAATCTAAGTTGCGCGGAACGACTTTCTGTGTGAATAAATTATTATCTCGCGACAGCAGACACTGGTGGGGAGCGGCGATGAAGGGGGATGTTACATGACGTAAATGCCTTCAAATATAAGCACCAATGTGTCGAGATGTACCGCTCATAAAACAATACACAAGGTTGTTTGCTCGTAAACTGTCATGAATTTCGCTTCAATTGTGAATTGAGAAAGCTTAGAAATACACAATGTAATCTTTTGCACAAATACCGATTCGTTCGGCTTGTCCAATGTTTGCAGTTTAGTTCATTCAATAAATTAGTTCGTTCATTCAATATGGATTAACTGGCAGCGTTTAGTTTAGACCGACATTATAGTTGAGTGCTCTTCAAATGTCAATCGTGTGTTTCGTGACGTTTTCGAAATAATTTATACAATTCGATAATCATATCAAAATTTACGTCAGAAGCTTCGACGAAGCGCGGCAGGTCTGTAATGATAGAGATATTTGACACTATGTGCTCTGTGCCTATCCTGTGAGGGACCTAGGGTGAAGATATGTATATGTGTATGTGTAGCATTGTAGGAATGTCACTCATTATCGTTCAGAGTATATTCGTAGCAAATGATCACCTTGCACCTCACAGTCGACAAACAGAGCAAAGTGAAATTGCAAACACATTAAGCCGTGTAATGGCGGATGATGGCCAAAAACAACTGAAGCACGAGTACTATCGGCACCCAACAGTGCGTCTGAAGTGCCCGCGTCACTGAATAATTAACTCACTAATGGCCAGATCGCAAATAAACTCAAATTATTGCACCGCAAGTTCGTCCGCCTGTTCCGCTGCATACTCGATTATACACAGCGGTACTATTGAACGTTTATAAACAATTATTCACGCTTCCAATGTAGTTTGCGTCACAGTTAATAAGATTGTAGTAATAACAAACGGCCAAAGTTCTTATGCAAGACAGTACGAGTAGCTGTATTTTTCTTGAGTTTTTTTTGTTTCGTATTCATAACATGACACGTATCATTTCATTTTTAATTTCATTATCACTTTAGAGGGACTGATAAAGAATGCCAGTTAAAAAATCCAACACTTGTAAAAGATAAATAAATAAGACAATGGGGCCCGCATTCACGTGCATTACGCCGTAGACTTGTCTTTGTGCTACAGAATTCGTAGCAGTGTGACAACCAAGGCTATAGTTAATAATAACTATTAAAAATTGTTGCAAAATACATTTCACTTGTTCTAATTTGGATCATTATTAAACATATGAAAATATTGTCATGTGTGTATTTCCTATATGGGTAGGCAGATATTAAAGATTCCCATCTGCTGCGGTCCTGACAGACTTTAATAGCCTCGTCTACATTCATTAATGTCGTCATAAATGCTCGTCTTTCGGAGGGACTTATGACCGTTGATTTGATTTATAATTTCAACTCTTCTTGTATCATTATAATTATTATGGATGTACCAATTTATTCGTTCAGTCATACGAGAAATTTTATACTAAATTATTTAATAATACTCCGTTGAAATAAACATTCATAATATTATTATCATAACACATGAATGCGTGGGCTTATCTATGTAACTTGTGTATTATCAGTGAACGGACTAAAGTTGATATCCTGTTTCATAGATTATAATATGTACTAGGCACTGACACAAATATGTACATCACGCACTTATTTTGGAGCGCAGTTGAGTACTCATTATTATTATTAATTTTTAAATAATATTACGGACATATCCACACACGGTCATCTGATACAAAAGAAACCAAGAGAGCTTGTATTATGGTAACTAAATACATACAAATACACTGGTAAACTACATATGTATATACAAATAAATAATTGTATGGACAGGCTTATATATATATTATTATTTATATATTTATTATATCATCACGCGATGTCCCATACGGGGTGGGCAGAAAGTACCGAGTGCTAAATAAATATATCCTTTCAAATCTGACATGCTTCTTTCACAATCACTCCATATAACTTGCTATGCCAATGTACATACATATATGTTTATTCACTGAATAGTTCGTAATCCAACCGTTTAGGGCGATGCGGTCGCCCGCATCCCTCACGTCGACGTGCATGCAGGTTTATTGGGAAGATGCTATCTGGCTTCATTGTCTATTAGCAGTCTATCCCGCAGTTGGCTGCCACACTATAACCCAATATCAGTGGCCATTGATATTGTTCTATAGCCGAGAATTTACATTCACAGGTAAATATATAGGTGGCTGAAAAATGTACAGATTTTCTGGAAGAAATCGCTTTTAAATGATAAGATCTTTAATAATTTACATTAATATTGATCATATAGATTCTAATATTACTTGTGTACTGTAATCAATAAAGATTTATGTCTCTATGTATATATCTGAATTGTGGTTCCAAGAACACATGTAACTGAAGTTGAACTGATTTCTTCACGATAGGATACAGCAACTCTAATCATTTGTCATGAATTTCACGAGCAGGAGGAAAAATATTTTCCGGAGCATGTATTTCGCTAGTTTTCTTACATTTGCATTTTCCATTCCCGACTTTTCGTTTTATTACTGAATTGTAAGGAAATTGAGATCTCAAAAGATACTCGACTATAATAACTTTGAAAAGAAAACAGGAACGTGAAAATATTCAAACATCCTTCGATTTTTGGCCATGTCTGATATAATAAGAAAGTTTTCTGCTTTCAATCGGGACCTATCATTACTGTGTGCTAAGTTACTCCCGAGTCAAACTTAGCCGTTACTACTTATAAGTGTGTTATACTGACTTTGAAAATTAAAGTAGCAGACAATCTTCTAAAAGAACTTTTTTTTCTGTAATACCTTAATTTGGAGTGTATGCATATCTAAATTAATTTTTGAAACTATCGGTGCGTCATAAGTTAATTACAATTCAATTTATTTATCCTGTTTTTTATATATATACTGTTTTCTTAGATTGCAAGCAGTTGATACTCTTAATATGTTATATATATACATATGTAAGACTAGTCAGTAAAAATATCAAGAAATACCATTGTCGCAGAGGTTTTTTCTTAATTTTCCACATTTATATTATTAAAATAACACGTTGACCGGCTTTGAGACGAAAAACATATCAGAATTTCAAATCTATTCTCGAGCGCTCATATTAAAAACTGTTTATATGGCGAAAACTTTTTAAATTCTGTAGTGGACGATCAAACAGACCGTGGGGCGATGGATAATGGGCTAAGTTGGGCTGAGCCGGGCGAGCCCTGGCACGTGTTAGGAATGCGCTTGCTCTTCGTCTTATTACATACGTGATTCTTATTTATATCATATTTGGAGTACTCGATATCGACGGAGGATTAGCGCGCCGGTAGCTTTTAACACTACAAAACTTTGCCATTTCTGTAAGCACCTTAAGGATTATCCTTATTAGCGAGGGACGCAACATTCTGTTAATATTATTTAACAAAATATAACCACGAAACTTCCGGAAATACATATATAATACACATTTATATAAGTTTACTTGCAGTTCATCAGCCGCCTGGTCACCATAACACAGCGCCCACGCTCTTTGCGGAAATTGTTAAAAATGAATGATAAATATACATATATGAACGTACCGAAAAAATGAACAAAAACTACTTATAAAGAATGGTGTTCTCTAGGGGAAGCCTACATTCTGCTGTGGACAGACACAGGTACATGATGGTACATGGACTGAGAGGAATACCGCATCGCAACTTGTTAATGATATAGCTACATCTAAACGAACCACGCTAAGCGTCGGATTTTTTTTTGCCGTATTGTGCTGTTGCAAACGAGCGCACAGTCCATTTAGTAGGTAAATTTCCCTGGTGGGGCGCCGGCACTACAATCCGTGAAGTTTAAACTGAATTAAATTCTAATGAGGTTTTGTGCTAAGTTGTTTGTTGCAGCTCATTTGCTGTTTGACGTTACATTTCATTTATTTTGCATGCGAATATTGAGATGTATATAGATAGATATAGTTGTGAATAATTATTTATTATTAGTTAACTCTAATTTTTCATCTAGTTTAACAACTTTTAATAAAACTCCAGCATAATTATATTAGCACCTGAAGGAAGGTTTAATTTTTTTTAACTTCTAATAAATAATTATTTTTATATTTGAAGCAGATAACTAAGATCAGGCCTGTATTTCGGTGAAGGTTGGCAGAGCAGTGCAATACACACCATGGTGTAAGGTGTGAGCCTGTTGCCATATACCGGGCACAAAATCTTTTGAAATTATTATTAAATATATTTTTTTTATTAAAAACTGTTTTCGTGTAACCATATTAGCAAATGTATACCAAATGTATCTATCAAGTGGATCGCTTAGCGGTATCCTGCAGGCATGGTATGAGGTCCGGTCGCGGCGGGCGAGTTTCCGGAACGAGACGCCAACTGCTCCAATATCTGCTATCGCTTTTACTGGATTACAGTGACATACAATAACATTTTATCATACAGCTGTTTTATCCGTTTCAATGAATGTAACGTTGGATATATGATGTGTTTTTTTTAAACATTGATACAGCTTTATCGTGTTTTCATTTGAGTTAATAAAATTGTTTGCCATTGTGCGGCTTTAGCTGGTATACGAAAAATTTTAAGTTTATAACATTTTAATTCTGTCATTAAAATCTGCCGTAATTTTTAATATATGAGTAAGAACGTTTTTTTTTTGAATGTGTTTAAGAAAACGCAGATGTATTTTCGAAATATTTTTCGTTCAGCGCACATGGCGATCAATGCACGCGTTCTGTACATTGATCGGCATTGTTCAGAGTATCGGTATTCAAAAGCACTTGGCCGCTGCCTCTGGGTAAGCTTGAGAGGCGTTCGTCTGCGCTGGAGGGCGTATTTTCGTCTGCCAGCCGCAGGCACGCGACTTATCCGACTCGTGAGAGGTTCGCAGTGTTTCTTTATACCCCGTTCTGAATAATTATATTAATATTTTTTTCATATTATATTTTCCAATTTTCAAATATTTATATACGTATAATGATAACACGGTAAGGGCTGTAAAACAATATTTGTTGAGAAATTCTAAAGAAAGTGGAGTGAATAAAGCTTCATCATATTGTTTGTCGCATGATAAGTATATAAAAAATAAATCTTTGTTGTTTCATAAATTTAAATATACACAACAGATAGTTACTTGACGAACTAAGCTCATTAAACAATAATATTAGTACTAAATTCTCCTATTCAAAAACATAACTTTGTATTAGAAACGCTTTATATCCGAAACTTACCTGCAATTAACATTGTACAATGTAATTTTTTTCAAAATACGTACCTGAAACAAAAAACAAAAATTATAAACATGACACGATAGCAGACAAGGCGTAAAATTTTAATCAAATAAGCAGTCCTTAATTATCACGCGATAAATATCCGGGGAGAAAAAAAAAGAAAAACAAATCGCCCGGCTCGGTGCGGCTATTCATTTTCATATCCATACATCATAATACCGACCGCGTTATAGCAATTAAACGCTAAAACGAAACATGTGCTAGGGTAAACAATACATAAATAAAATTTAAAGTAAAGTAATATATGCCTAAATGATCCCGCGCGCAATTAATCAAAATTAATGGTGAAATTAATACTTTGACCGCTCATTTTAATAATTATGGACACTATGCTCCGGCATTCGTAGTCAGCTTTATCTTTCCTTGTGGTTCCTTTTAATTTTCTCTCTTTATTTTTCCCTTGTACGAACGCTACAATGGCAGTATTTTGCTAGTTTATACAATACTGCGAATATAACCAGAGGAAAGTTTTGTGAACAATAAACTTTTTGTATATCTATAAACATCGACGTGTTAACTTTATTTTTATATTATTGTTACGCCTGGCTTGTCACGGGGCACGGTTACAGCAACAAGCGCTAAATATCTAGTGAATCGTGGAATCGGATTCAAATAAAAAAAACGTAGGTTTTCCCAAAATCGCAACCAAACTGTTCACACGAACCGAAATATTCCTATCTTAATGGCAGTTGACCGTTGACAATGACATGGTTTGAATTCGAAAAGAACAGCTTCTGCCAAAACCACAACCGAAGTTTTCACACGAACCGAAATATTCCCACCGTGTGTCACAATTTACATAAACTCCGACGTCATTCAAGATGTATTAAGGAAATGTTATTGCGCACTTTGCTATGCAGCCAGAACGCAGTTGACACTGCGCGCGGAATAAAAAGCTGACTTTCAGCTTCGGTGAATGAATTATATGGTGTCTGTTGCACTCTGTATGCATCATAACATGCATGCATGCTGTGTGCATTACAACGGCTGCTTGCACCATGCACTGGGTGTTTTGAAATTCATGAACATAATGTGTAGTTACGTAATAGCTTACGTGTTCCCAATTTCGTATTTTTCATTCCATTAATCCGAAGTATGGCTGGTTTTTGTATTATTGTGACGAATGTTTAATTTAATGGGTGATGAGGACTTATGATTCAGTGGTTGACGAATTGAGCCCTCTACTACATTTTTAGGATCCCGGCGACATGACATAATAATAATAATCGTTGAGGAAACAAAATATTGAAGCAATGTCAAAATTTTTACTGCTACTGTGTCTGTTGTTAATGTATAATAATAATGTTTAGAAATATACATATATGAGCATGGCAAAAGGTAAATATTAAAATCCAATACAATATTTTAGCATTTTAAAAAGTCGACAGTAATCACTTCGCATAGTCATAACTGACATCAAACAAACCGCAGTCTTTGAGTCCGGTAATACGATAGTTTCTTTGACATGATAACGATCCGCCTTCGCGGGCTCATATCAAGTGAATATATTATATTCTATTGACGCACGCTTTCAACTATGGAAGCAAACGGGAAATATTGAAAAATATCCAGCGAGGAATCTTTCACTGCATTCACGTAAGCAAAAGTCGATTCATAAAGGATCAAATATCATCCGAATTGGATAGTAATTTAAAACGGCCGGAGCCCAGTGTTCGCCATTCTCTACATATAAAAATCTACTTAATGTATAAAGATGTTAAACACAACTTATTACGAATAGAGGAAAAAGAGATACCCATATTTAATGTAATGATAATTAAGCCTGTAATCCCTGAAGAGATAGGCAGAGGAGTGTAGTATACGAACACTCCCACGTTTCGCCAGTTACGGTTAGGTTCCATTTATACATATATACTCGTTTGTATATAAACATACCTTTTACGTTACAGACATATATTAATCTATTTTTATTTCTGTTTTTAAGTGATTTACTGTGTCCGTATCAAAATACGAACGCAATTAGATCAATTCCAAAAATTCATTTTCTGATCACGATCGGTTATAATTTAACAGCTCGCCAGTGTCAGTCGATCATATCAGCATCAAAGAGGAACTGCGCGCGGGATTAAGTTATTTCTGAGTACGACTTCGAACGATGAAAATCGCATGATTAAAAGGATTATTATTGTCTTGTTTAATTAGTGAATTCCGGTCAAAATATGGGCTTGTCATTGTAATGGTAAGGATACAGCTTTATGTACCTTGCCAAATACCTTGTAGGTACTACTCTAAGGAACTCTTGCAAAGCCCGATTTGTGTATTGAATCACATTGTTATTTTAAAATAAAATGTACAAATTATAAATAATTAAGTTTAAAAAAATTATAAGCTGCTAACTCATTGAGGTGCATTTTTTTAACCGAATCCACTGATTAGACCATTTTACTTTGAAGTGATTGATATTTAATTCGCATCATTTAATCTTTAACTAAATATGACGAAAGGGGAAACTGCCGCATTAGCCGCGTCAGTCATCAACAGAATGAATCATTACTTCAAGAGTGCGCCACTGGCTCGTGTCAAAGAGCCTGAGCTCAAAGGTCCTCGTGCGCACCCCTCCCCGCGCCTTATTCTTCCTCCCCCGCGCGTGCCCGTAAGGAAGGGCTGATTGAAGGGCCACTCTAAAACCTCGGCCAGCCGTTCGTTCGTTCGCATTCAAGGGTTGCGACTGTCTTCCGGTCCGGCAACGCCAGAACGTGGCAGGGGAAAGGAAGGTGGGGGTCGCTAGTTATCAA
>DWFO01001003.1:0-17316 GCA_018246595.1 Mimoniades nurscia nurscia | reverse complement strand
AGATATATATGTATACTATTGAAACACGGCAGACACATGTGTTTTTTACATTGGCAGCAAATATAGAGAGTTTTCTTCGCCATCCTGGAGGCCTTTAAGCTCCCCACCTCCAGTTTCAATTTGTTGTAACAGCCCACACAACGCCTTCTCTTCTGACCTTTACCAAACACATGATCTGTTGTTTTACGCTTATTGTCACCTATAATAAATTTGAACGAAATAAAAGTTAATTAATTTATGCTCCTAAGAATGTATATGCATACCTCATACTAACTCAAATATAATTCTATTTAATTCATCGACAATGTCTGTTAATTCGGTCGGAGTTGAGTCAGTAAAACACCAAAACTTGAGTGAACATGCCATGTCCCCGCCATTAAATAAATATTCAGTTATTCATGTGGGCGAAAACTGGGACACGAGATCCACCAGTGTAAGTTAACAATACGCCTTTAAATAAACACTACTTTTTAGTGCTTTACAAAGAAATCCGCTTCGTTCTTTCGCAACCGGGACTATTGATCAACAAGTTTTACCATAGTTACCGGTCCCAAACTAAGTATTATTGGATTTGTCTAAGTTGAAACTCCCAATATTAGCACGGAATGTGGAATTGTGTTTGGTGCTAACTATAGTCACCATATACCATAGACACCAGATATCATAGACACGATAAATATAGACAGGACAAAATAAATCCTTCTAATTATTTACAGCACGAAACATGTGATAACCATAATTGAACTATACTAATAACACGGTATATTATTGATTTGATCATTAGCAAATGGTAGATCATTAGCAACCCGAGTAAAAGTGAATTAAAACATCATTCTAAGCAAAATCAAACTTTAATGAATATAATTAGCAGTCTATATAATATGATACGATAAATATGTACAAACTATAAGAAAATAACATCATTAAGTAAAAAGATATTCTAAACGCACGAATATTATAAGGCTCATAATAATATAATTTATTTCAAAATATCACCAAATTACGTATCGATTTATGATATCACTCATTCTAAACCTATCGTTCTAAAACAGCATAGCTTTTAAATATAATAATATACACATATTTTTTTTCGGAGATCATCGAATAAATTAAGTTCAACATTCGTCGTTTACTATTATTTTTAACAATATTAAACATTAAGAACGGTGCCACGCGGATAATAACTATAATACGCGCAATGCGGACGGCATACGATATGCGCACCTGCTCAGTATCACCTAAAAACTCAACCACGACGTACTAGCTAACCGGGACTGCTCCCCGCCTGGCGGGAACGCGCGCGTCCGTATATAAAACACATGAAGTAACTAAAAAATTGTTCCATAGAACATTGCTAATACTAATGATCTTTTTTCTCCTCCGTGGGCGATCGATTCCATAGATCCGTTTTGGGCATGATTCGGGGAAAGCTCAGGGCGTGAAGGGCGAGCGAGGCCGCTCGGGGAGATGTAAGCGGTGATGGGAGAATGGCAGTTACGGGTGGAGGGAGTGATGAAGCTTGAGATCGTGGCCGCAGCTGCACGAATGCCCCGTTGCCGCAACGCGCGTGCGACGGTGGAGCGTGGTTGTGCGCGTCCCCAGACGCCACCAGCTTGCCCGACATGAGTCTGACGCGCGCCCTGCAGCCCATGTGCTTCGAGGAGCAATAGAAGAATCTCCCCCCCACTTGGGAGTAGGTGAAACCACGCAACACCAATATGTACTTGCCCTTCTCCGTTGGTATAAACTGCACATCTGGAATACCGATAACATATTTAGTCAACCGTTCCTTGGTGTGCTCACAACTAAGGTTATTTTGATATACCTAAATATTTTTTATAGGCACATTATATAAATAAATCAAACGTCGCATTAGTTGTATTAATGTCATTTAATCAGTAATATCCGATAAACCTTTTTATCATTTTGTATAAAAATAATATATCTAGAAATGCAATATAGACACATCGAAATGCTTAACACTGTTAAGTTATTCATATTTATTTCCGAGCTGAGAGCTAATTTCACATATTATATAAAAACAAAGGTTTGAAGTAAAAAAGGTAAAAAAAATGATTAAAAAAAATTAAGACCCGGCGCGGCGGGTTGGTACGTCATCCAACGCTCATAAATGCTCATAATTTCCAACTAGCGTTCATTTGCGTGGCAATACTGCGTACACTTAATAGAATTTTTCTAATTTAGTAATACTAAGTAAATAACTTTCTAGTAGTTACTCAAAGTCTATGTGTGTGGCGGATACATGCCCGGATAGACTCACTACCTATGCTACATATAATGGTGAAACGTGGGAGTGCACTACACAATTTAAAAACTACCACAGTGTTTAACAAAACAATTAATACTCTAGATCCTTTCGCATTACGACGGCATTTAAGTAATTAAGTTAGCTTAGCGATCAAACAATACTTATTTTTAAACATACTAAAGTAACATAAACTATGAACTACTAATACTCGTATAATTGAAATTGATATTAAATTATAATTTTACATTGAAATAAACAATAGTCTCAGTGCACTGTTTATACATTTCAACATATACATTTCAACATATTATTTCATACATTTATGTACATACATATGTATATTACGTTGCAACTATTATAAGCTGGCACCTGTTTATTTTGCACCATCAGATGAAGACTGATAAAACTAAAACTACAACATAAAGCATTTGTATAGACCTCCTTCACTTAGGTGATGAAACAGGGTGAATGTTCTCAAATTTTGAAATAACTGCCATCCCGGAAAACATATCTAGGGGCGGGGTGGGTATGGACAGTGTTCACGGGGATGACCTGACCGTCGGCAAGTCTCTTGACTCTCGCGGGGCAGCCTTGCGCCTTGGACGAGCAGAACCAGTGAATGCTATAATTGATTTGCGAGTACGTGTAACCTTTCAGCATCAGCAGGAACTTCTTGCCGCTCCGTGTCGGTATCATTATCGCTAGGTCGTCTGTAACGGTTTAAACACACAATTGTTGTTAGGAATAGTTAAGTTAACATTATTCTACAATATTCCGCGTTTGATATACGAAGTACGATTATGTGATCCTCCATGCAATATGCACAGTCAACCTCATGCACACAGTATATCAAATATATACCATTGGTACCACTATCAATGGTTTTTTTCCCCAAATTCCCCCTGTTACTTACAAATTACCACTGCATTGATTTCATTGTCTCAAAGAAGTACTGTGCTTCATTTCACTATGGTTTGTAAAGTATCGAAGGTGGATATAGAAAAGCACTCCGAAACAGTCTTCGAGGAAACCATTATATTAAGGGGATAAGGTAGAACTTCCGTTCTTTACAAGCAAAGACCAGTAACCATAAAACAACTTACAAACTCGTGGGCTATACACATTTACAGGCGATGAGCGACGCCAAGGAATTGGGAAACTTAAACTGGAAAACGAAGCCCTTTAATAACAGCAAATTATGGCCTTCAAGCGGTACCCAACCCTACAGGATGGACCACTTTAAAATCTGGTTACAAATGTCTGGCCTCATGTGACTTCATCTAAGATGGAAACACTTATCCGACCCAGTTTTGTCCTATATATCAAATCTAGATAGAATTCCGAGACACGCCACGTGTCAGAGATTGTGTTCAAAGTCAACACCTTGGAGTGATACGGTTTTTTAGCGACTAAACAAGATATTCTACAAAAAACACAATTATTAACGACAACCTCATCATTGGCGTGCAAGATACATTTGAGACATTATTAAAATTTCTTTTTTTAATGGATTTTTTTTTGCTTTTTTTTGCTGAAATCAATAAAGTAGCTTAAAGAGACCTATTTAGAAGTTTTGGTCTCCCATATTTTTGCCTATATTCTCTTAAAAATAAATATTAAAAAAAATAATAATGTGGGAATTATTAACAGGGAGAGCGAATGAATTGTTATTGTTTTAAAATAAACAACAAAGAATAATAAACAAAATTATGTAATACTTATGAAAGTAAAAAAAGATATATCATATTCTGAAGAAAAGCAACTAAAAAACTTTGTACTTACAGTCAATATAATAAAATTAACAAATATACTATTAAAGAAGTAATAAATGTTTTTTTCTATCTTTAAACTTATTTTAATTTAGTCTTTGTATCTAATACTCTTCATAACTGTAAACTGCTTAATATATATTTAAGTAACACTTGAATAATAATTATTATTGTTAATCTTTTCTTGTCAGTCGTAATTTTCACATCACTCTCATCTATCTCTGTTATAACATAATTCCCTTTCTTAACTAACTTTGGCGTCTTTATTTACTGTATCACGTCTTCCCAGCTATATAATTGCTCATCTTTATTATTAGGCCATCTCCAAAACTTTGAACCTTGCTTCATGCACCTAACCATTAAACCATATTCAAATGCAGATAAAACTTCTCCAGGATACTTCGCCATGCCCCAATTAATCAAGACATTATCTCCAATGGTAGCAATTTTATCAGTGTCTGAGACAACAGTAGATCTATCTTTTTCTAAATCAATTGTATAGTTATCCAAATTTACAATTTTTGCATACAAAATAGCTCGGCGCCTTCGCATCTGTCGTCTATTTCAAACAGCTACATCTTCTCTACTTTGCTGCATATCTGATGCTGGACTTTATGGAGGTGTATTATCCAGTACTCTTTATAAATGTTTGTATATTATAGCTTTTTATTTCTATACACTTTACTATTTTCTTTCCATTGTTTTCGTTTTTGTCTAACTTCTCTAGCAGTCATATGTATAACTGATTTTACCTGACCCTTATCTTTTTTCTTTAAATACTTTAATCTTTCCTTTTCCCGCAGTTTTTCCAAAGACTCGGTATTATTTTTCATTTTTTCTCGTCTTTTTCTATCATACTCTTTTTTATTAATTTTATTTCTGCAGCACTCAACTTCATTGACCGTGTCATTTTGCTCCCATATACTTGTACCTGTTTTTAATTAAATACCATGTAATACCAGTTTCTAGAAATAACTAAAAATCCAAAAGAAATAAAGAATACTTTATAAATCATTCCCTTATCCAACCGTCATTCCCTCACTGCTAAATCTAGTGAGGTAATTTGTTGTTTACATTTCGAATATGCATATTACTCCCAAAAACGCATACAAACAACAAATAATATACATACATACATATATATATATATATACTAAAATACCTAATATACATACATATACATGTAACGTGAGGTAATGATCGTAATAAATGTAAGTCTTAACTATTTTTAACATAATATTTTATTGCACTAACTCACCCATAGTTCAGAAGAAATCGCCATTTTGAAACATTTCAAAGTGTTGCCAGGTACTAATTTCATTCGGTTACGTATAAAAATATCGTACGATCAGTTCAGAAATCGAATATTCGTTATACGGTGAGGGAATGATTTTATTTGGCGGGACATATTTAAAATCGAATTATCTTTTTTATAAATTTGTCGTTGTGAAATGAAAGTTTTGACATAGAATCTTTGACACATCTCTTTAATTTATTTGCAATATTTCATTAATAAGAAATTTTGATTTGTTTCAGTTGAACAGGCATTTTCGTATTATTTTTGTACTAAGGGACAAGGTGAGGGAATGACTTTCACTAACAAAGTGCCCATATCTTCTTTTTTTTTAATTGGCAATGTTCTCTTTTTAAACAAAAGTAGTATTAGACAGCATGAATTAAATAAAAAAAAGACTTGCGTAGTTAATGCATATGATTCAGCACCAATTACTCGGGAATCAAATTTCGCAATTTGATGATAAATACCCACACACGCCCAGGAATAGCACGAATTGGAAATCAATACAAAATAAATACGTTACAATTGTTTATTATGGTTCAAAATCACAAACTACTCGATTAAATGACGGATGGCATTATAATAATTACATTAATTCATTTTTATCTATCACAAGAATTCAATTAATAAAATTAAAAAGACTAGATGAGCATAATATGATGAAATTATCTCAGCGACAAGAAAGGTTCCTTTGATTTAATTTAATGAACTTGAATAAATGTAAAATTAAATTTTTGGAAAAAGCCGAGCAAAAAAATTTTCGATATAACGATATTACAAGACAGCCGAATAGTAAATAAACCGAACAGTAAATATAAAATTGAAGCAGTTTTAACATAAATCCAAAGGAAATACCAAATCTACTAAACATCTACCCAGGTCAATTTATTCTCGTTATTCTCACTAACGTCATCTATTATAAATATCTACAAGTACAATGTCACGATAAGCATTAATATTTCATTTGTATAAGGCACATTTATTTTAGTTAGCTGTATCTATACATTAAATGCAGCGTTTTTTAATTCACATTATAATTGGGTATAATTATATTCAGTTGATTCATACTTATTGTCAATATTACATACATACATTTATAATAACGTTATAAGGAACATTTAAATAGGAAGGCGCCATAAAAGACTCGATTATTGAACTACCAACGTTACAACATTGTACAATCCAATTCCAACCGTCTAAATATCCTTGGTGTACGAATAAGGCTTTGAGCACTCGTGAGCTGATTAAAACGATGCGGCTGCGAACGAGACACATTCCATGCAACAACAAGCGCACCTCCCAATTGCCCGAGCTATAATTTGGTAGATAATCAATAGATTATACGTGATACGTGTAATGACACGTATTGACCGCACGTTGTCCGAATTCCATTACTACATACATGTTGTCAGAATTCCGTTACATTCATTCGAACAAGTACAAATTATTGTTGGGGACCCGCTACCTGATGCTGCTAGAAAATTAGTAAAATTACCTTATAAATATTAGTTGTAAGATGTCATAATGTAATAACCAGGATGACATGATCGCTTTAGCGACAAAACTCTTGTAGAAACCTTACAACTCTACGGTATAGAAACGGTTGCAAAAACCAGTATGCCTTGGTAACATATATAGAAGGGGTATAACTGAAGCTAATGATTTGGTATCACGAATGCAGTTATGCTAAGAAGGACAGGATAATGAGAAGGAGGTGATGCTATAATATCAAATGTATGTTCGCATATGGCGGAACGTGCTTCAGGAAGACGCAAACGACTAATCATTGGAGCAGTGATGCAGAGCTACTTCGAGATCATAAAAAGAATACCACCTTTCCCTCAATCGATGTTGACCGCCAAATTTATCTGCAAAATCGATAACTTCACATGTATATACATATAAATTTACAAAACCAAATTATAAAAAAAATATAAATCAAGCAGTACACAAAAAAAAAACGTAATGTTATAATAAAAAAGTATGTTTTATTTTTTTTTACTCCACGTGATGGTACTGACCAGCCATAACGTAACTCACCATACCTTTAACATTTACAATTAAATGTTGTTACCAGAATGCCATAATCGCATATGTGGCAAAGCCTTTTTCATAGATAGAATACGTAACACTCTTCACATAACATTCCAAGCTGAATAACAAACATTAATTACATACACGATGTGTCAATTTTCGAATCTTAATTACATGCCCTGTACATTTATTTATTCATATGTAGTAGTATTTACTTGACTTTTAAAGTCTTTTTATTGATAAAATATTTTGATTTCAATTAAAACTACCTGATAAATGGTTCTTTAAGGGTTGAAAAACCACTCAACATCATTATTGTCAATTACATATATGAATAAAGCACAGTTAAATTAACATACAATTATATATTTGTATATATGTATTCTAAACTTACTTGGTATTAGGAATGTAATTCAAATATTTCTTTAAGTCCAAGACTTAACAAGGGCGTAACAAAGGTATATCCATATTACGGGTATGATCTGTCCTTATGTTGTATTGCATGGAATTATAAAATATATTTAGAAAAATATTACATGTTTTACATGATGATCTACCCAATATAAATCTAGTATTCTGCATGTTTGATTTTACATCAATGAAATTTGACATCGATCAAAAGTTTATGAGTAGGTACCTACTTGAACTAATCACGATCGATTTAGGTACGGATATGATGGCAGCATTTAATCAAAACAACAAATGTTGCACTTAAATACCTCAAATGACAATTGAGGTCGAATGTGCAACACACCATGTTATCTATTTGACCTCTAAAGATTTAATTATATACTATTTTAACTCATGCATGTTTTCACGGGACAGCCCGGCCAGTTTCGGACCTACGCGAAAGTCAACAGACAACGATTAACAAGAGCTCAGTATGAAGGACGTCGGATAAGTTATAATAATTTCTTCCTAACAAGACATTAATGATTTTTAGGAAATCAGCATGAACGTTCACGTAAGAAACATTTGAAATCCTCTTACGAAAAGGCAGTTAACTCATGTAACGCATTTATTTGTCTGTCTTTTGAATTAAATATTACTTTCCATAAACTTAATTGGCTAATTTTAATTTCTTAGATGAGGTAATGTTTTTATGGATTGTAACATTTTACTAAAAATCTGGGCTCCTTCTAACGTAATCATTTTATTGCCATCATTTGCCAGAGTTTTTGGTAGAATCATCCTATGCAGATAAAATATACCTACGTAGTTTGGCCAGCATATTATTTAATCATGTATATTAGTTACTCGGGACTCTTTTAATAGTAACGTTGACCTAACTGAGATGTGTTTAGTACTAAAATAACACAACAATTGAAACGGAATGTTATACCTAGAATTTACTTCGTTCGTCCTTCGTCCTTCGTTCTGTCTTGTTTATCCTTCCGTTTTACGCCACTTTGACGATTGAAATATATTATATATGTACGTATAATATGTATATTGACGAATTAAAAAAAAAATGAACTTACCTACATACATAAGTACAGAAATTGCAATGTTGCAAATAAAATGTATCTCGGAATGATAAGAGTTTCAATCTTGAACTACGGACGGAATTAAGGCCATTAATTATGTATTAACCATGAATTTATATTAGATAATGTAGGAAGAGATTATACTTAAAGTAGCATATAAGCTTTTGAAGAAAAACGTTTAAAACAAGCAATATATACATTATAGTCTTAACGTGACATCCATTTTCAATCGTTATTATGAGAATTAGATACTCTCATCTCATGATATCGATTCCTCTTACTTAACTTAATTAACAACAACATAAAAAAAAGAAACTAACAAATTCTCAGTACGAGGTATTCTCGACTACGTCAATGGTTATTAAACAACTTTAAAATATATATACATTGTGTTATGTCTAAGTGACTCTTTCATCGATCCGAGTATATAAAGTCTCTGATGTGTGTAGATGAGGCAAAAGAACATTATAAGGACCGTTGGCGGTGAAAATTTTTAATTTCTGGTGCTTGGGTATCCCATCTCTACACGAAATAGGCGTGGCAGTACATACATACATATGTCATGACACTCTTAAGCGACCATATAAGCGAATCCATGTTGACCGAAAGCCAAGAGCATTGGATTCAAGATAAAAATCCTTTATCAGTCTCCCTCCTCCGCTTATGGTCTCAACTAAGGCTGACTTTAAGACGTAAAACCTCTCGCTACGATTGCTAATATGGAATCTATGATACAAATTCAAATGTTTAACGGGAAACCCTTAAAGCTAATGCAAATGACTATCCTTACACAGAACCTCGAGAGATGGAAAAAATGGGCTGCTTCAAACAGCCGCGCATAAATAACTTTGAGCGTCCGAAATACTTGGCACAGAAATTGTAATACAAAACCATAAGGCATTCGTTAGCTGTGGTTGTGGTATCCCGTGGTCCTCACGATCAGGGAGTCGATAGTGGTGATGGCCGCTGTACACTTGACTCTCCTCTTGCGGCTGCACACCCACCTCGTACGGGGACTCTTACCCTGCGGTCGCTCCCTGATGAAAACCATGTCCTTGTATATAATCTGAGGATTGCCGTGACTTGATGTTATGAACCGGGCATCTGAAAGTTTTCGATGATTATATGGCGTTAGAATATTAGTTTGACAATCATATCACGTTTGTATATTTCATCCGCCGCGTACAAAAGCGGATGAATAAAAAATACAGGACGAAGTCACTAATTGATAGGAAATAAAATTGTAAGATGTTATAACACCCGATTCTTTAAGGCGTGTGAAGTCTGCCACTTGGTAAGTGTGGTAGACTACGGATTTAAACTTCCTCATTCTGCGAGGAGGACCTTGTCGAACTGGAGCAATAAAGGAGTTGAAGGACAGCATCTCAATTACCATACATTGAATGTAAAGGAATTACCATAATCGTATAGAAATATACAGTTCCTGTACAACACCTGCAAGCACACAATCCCTACTGTTAACCTGTTCCTAAAAATGCAAGATATCGCACCGATTCAGTCAATGTTATACCAAGATTCGACAAATTTTCCTTTGGTAAAATTTTTTTATTTTTACATATCTTATCGTTAATAACTAACTGCAAAATCTCGATTGGAACATGAGTAAGGAAGGCCTTAGAAAATCGAGTCACATAATAAACCGCATTAACACATCTGCGACGTGTTGATAGGATGTAGGGCATCGGTGCGGCAGACAACGAGACTCCGCCGTGACCAAGCTGCGGTAGCCGGGAACACGTGATGAAGGAAGCGTAAGTTCAATACTAGCCGGACTAACACTACCTCAACAAAATAAATTTTATCGGGATAGTCCTCAAGCCTCTTTATAATTTAATAATACAAATCAAATGTTCTCGATAAAGCCAACGGGTGTCTAAATCGAAACACAAATACATCTATTCTTTCCAGATGTTAGTTGCTCCCTCCCGTTAAACGAAATAGTCGCTTCTGTCAATCATGTTGGCTTCTGAACTTTGAACTTTCCATACTTAGAATGAAGAGCGTACGGAGCAGTCTATACTAGTATTTACATACGTGTCTATCTTTGGCCTACGGAGCTTTTTTCACGGCTACGAAATGAATTTAAATCTAGATGATTCTGACTGTATCATATACTTTGTGGTTTTATTATTTTTACAGCGTGTAATCAATTAAATCGAGTTATTATGTAAAGTTCGTACAAAATAAAGACAGTCAACGCCATCTGTTACCGAATAGCAATTTATTATGTTTTCTTGTACAAATCCCTGGCACTTTAATTTATTGAAATGGATTATTTACAATTCTATTCATTAGAAGGCTTAACTCTATTATAAATAAAGCTTAACTTGATATAACTATTAAGCATAAAAGGTGGATCTACTGCGTAACATAAAAAAATCTCTTAAGTACATAAACTCTTAAACTATTCGTAACATAATTTTCTATTTGAAGCAACGTTTTTGGCCATCCTTTTACTATTGAATTATTTTTTTAACTCAAAAAAGACTTCTCTAAACAGTCATAATAATAAAGACCTTAATTTTTTAAAATCAACCAACTAATAACATTGATAGCAAATCCATATTGGATTATTCCATATTTTTGAACACCTACGAAATTATACGAATCAAACATTTTATTGAATATTGGAAAATATAATTGAAAAAAAAGCTGACAGTCAGCCGCTACAAAAAAAAATCAGCCTACGCCATCTCTCGGTGTAACATAATAACATTTCTCTTGAGAAGTTCCGCGTCTTAACTGAAAAACTGGAGTTTAACGACCTCGCGCGAGGGCGCTGCTTACATCGGACACCTATTTTAAATTCCATAATTCGACTATTTGTTTAGAACATATGCGTTGGCCGACAACTGTTGTACGGTCGATATCGCATGACGTCACCCTCTGTATCAAGTTCACGAATATGTTTAGGTAATTTTCAATTTACGCACGTACTCAACAAACATACATAAACTAATTCAATTTGTCTCAATCTAATAATTTGCAATTGGGAGCAAACTGATTTTACGAGTATTTAAATTATAATACCCTTGAACATTACATCGAATGAGGGTTAAATAACCCTTTTCGAGTGGATGTGATCAGAGCACGTCAGCTGCCCTAACAGATACTCATACTGGTTTAGACGATTATCTCTGAGCTACATTTCTAATACAAAGCTGTGTTCGTCAATCAAAAGAATCATACACTAGGGACCTTTTATTAACCCCGCTTTGAATACATTAAAAGCGAAAAAAAACGTTGAATTTATTACGAATAAAAGGTCTTCTTTACAGCAAATGTGCCTACTTGCAGTCCAGCTTGCACATTATAAGTTACCCACTGCAACTGTACGACGAATTTCATATCTGGCATGAATCATTAGGAAGAATCAAAACGGATCCCTTTTAGTCCCAAGTCGTTATTTACTTGAATTCATATGCAAAGTGGCTATAGGCTAAAGCTTCGACATGAATAAGCTAAAGTTCGGTGGATTAGATAAAATATTCTTAAACATTACAATTGAGGTCGTTATACAATTCTCGAGTACCTAAAGGCAAGTAATATAGTTCAGAAAAATGTTAATTTTTCTATTACTATTTTTTGTGTAAAAAATAGTTAAATATATAAATATACTTAAACTCATAAAAATGTGTAATAAGTGACGGGTATATATACTTAACAATAGATATTTTATACATCGACAAATAAACCGGATAAGTGAGATTACTAAACACAAATTGTCATATATTGTTTATTTAACACGACTAACTATAACATTTTAAGATAGGTACTAGGAATCCTTACTTATTAAATGTTATTAAATCATTACCTATTAAGGAGATCATATAAACAACAAACTTGATGTATTCTATGAATACGTCAACTTAAGGCGATGATGGTAGACAAAAACTAATCTTCACTGGGCTTGGTAAACGCGTCGCTCTCATTAATTCTACAATAGCGTTTGTAGCAGGAAACTTTTTTATATTTACTGCTTTAATAATAATAAACTACTAATAAGTGTTTTCTATCAAAATATGTAACTTATTTGGAACATTTTATATTCGTTCGTTACATTTTCTTTCAGTTTCTTGATTTTGTGCTAGTATTTCTTTACTAGTTTACTTTTTCGTAGATTGTGGCATTTTGGTTTCTGTGAAAAAGAGTCTTTAGCAAGTTAATCATATCAACCACACATACAATTTTAATAAGACAAGTAAACCAAGTAGTAGTTAGGGATCAAATAATTTGCTCAATTGCGTAATAAATCAACCAAACCTAATAAGGACTTCTATACGAAAGTAATATCACATTAATACAAAACTTTCATCGCTCATTTACGCCAATACATTGAATACGTACAAGAAGCAAATGTTTTATTAATATTTATCACTTCTCTGTACCGTTATCACTTTCTTGTCCAACTGGATCCGGACAAATGATAATTTTGAATTTATTCGTTAAATACACAAAAAAGTTAAATTTCAATAAAATGTTAATGCTTTAATGTAATCTTTACACTAAGTATATTAATCAAATACATTAAAAAATTCCAAGTAACACAAAAACTGTTTACATAAATACATGCCACAAGACTGAGAAGTTGTCTGACCAGAACGCATCTGAAGCCGACACGATCTTCAAAACCGTCTGATTAGCTGACCGATGGCACGTCAAGCGGGAATGAGTTCATTCCACCACACAATTTATATCGGAAATGCGGCAACACCGCTTATTGTTTAATTTGACAGTATTTCTAACATATATGCGCTGATCATAAAGAATTCGCGATGCCTCTACTCTGTGATGGACATTCAAGTACAAATAGAAAGTTGCGTAGTTAAAAACGTACATACATATTATCACGCCAGGTCCCTCACGGGGTATGCAGGGAGCACCGAGTGCTAAATATCTCTATCCGCACAGACCCGCCGCGCTTCTTCTGCATTCATCTTTTCACACATGCACGCGGGTTTCGGATACTTCGAACTTCCCCATCAGCCAGTATCCGGACTGATTGATCAAGATAGGTGAGCTTTGGCCTCCCTCGACACCTGTCTCCATCAAACGCAACGTAGTTTCTTTTTTGATTACAGCAAAGTCGTGTTTGTTGCAGTGATTTGATGTTATCTCTTGGATTTATGTACTTACTTTAAGTGTTATTTCAGAAGAAAGCATGCGTTTTGTAAATTCGCACTACAGCAAAGTGATAATTATGATCACATTCATGTATTTTTGTTCAAAAATATATTTTCGGACTTGTTGAATTGCAGTGTTCCGATTTTACATAGATCAAATATAACAAAAAAAACCGCACCAAAACTCGCGTCTAAATTCTTTCACTGCAAGAACTTGCCGTGTTACCATTGCTATCAAATATCAACAATACATTTGTTAATATGCTACTACTAAGCAAATTATGTCAGTATATATTATCTTTAATACAATCACACGTGGTCAGCATGAAGGGCTATGCCCTTAACCCTTATCTTCTCGAAAAAAGCACCTGTGTCCAACAGTGATAAAATAGTTCATGAAGATGATATTTAATAAACGTCTCCACTTCTTCAGCTATGTTCAATATTACTTCGTGTTAAGCCACACACAGTCAAGTCGTACTAATTACACCTAAATCAAAAACACACCAAATGATACGATAAGAATCTAAATCTTGATTAAATTAAGAATTAACGGCAGCTACATACGTACCTACTTACACAGTTATGCTAGCCGGAGTTTTAACCACGCTGTTACTAGCCAACCGTAATTGATTTAACTCTTGTTTGATTACCAATACAATACGGAATTCAAGCCTCATATACATATAGTTCCCTCTAGCTCACCAAGTTTTTTGACCTGTACTGTACTTAGTGAGGAAGTAAACATGTATGACTAATCACAATTAATTAAGTCATACAAAGAATTCATTTTCAAATCTACAGATACTCATTAAACCATTTTTTATTTCATAACAAATTATGATTGTATTAATTACATATTTTCTCATTGAAAATTTACGCTCCCTAAAGCCGCAAATCTATATTACATTCACCAAAGTTATGCGGACCCACCCCGTAATCCCTTACGCCGAAATCACTGCGCGCTTTACAAAAAAAAAAGTATAAAACATAACAAAATAATTTAGCGAAAGCAATATTGAGACCGAGAGAGGTCTATGTATGAAGTATATAAAAAAGTAAGAATATAATGAAGAGAACTATGAATGCAAAGGAAGCATGTTGATTTTATGAGAATAGTTACTAGCTGGCATTGGATACTATCTACTGACCCCATAAAATACCGGGTGTAACGACCAAATAATAATAAGATTATCATGACTTGAATTTTATTTTAAACAAAAACTCGTATCTCATGTAACGTACAATATACGTCATCGCTGAGATAACGCAGTGAGAGAAATCAAAGATTGCAACCGAGAAGTGTACGGGCGTACAACAATCAGTAACGGCACGTTGACGTTAATGCGCTTCCAGTACAAATTAACAAGCGGGCGGAGTTCTCACGGAACGCTACACACATCTCCCGTCTATCTACATACGTACGTTTCTACAGCCAGCCTCGGATTATTATCTACACCATGAGATTATTAAGACATGGCCGTCTGTAACATAGAAAAAAAAATATTCATCTACACTTATCAGCAATACATTATTTTCATTATGATTTATTATATTCGAACACAATAGACAATTCGGATATTTTTTAAACTAAGTACGGCGTGGCCAATACACGTGTTAGCGTCAATACCTACTCGTACAGAATATGAGAACCATTCGCTGCGTAAAAAAACCTGGCAATATTTCTAAGGTTTATAATAATTTGAAATTTGAAGTACAATTATTCAAACTTGGATTACTTCGATGCATACCCTATTCTGTGGTAAGACATACATACATATAACATAACTGATGAATCGTTGGAGTGTAGTAGACTCCTCTGCCTACCCCTTCCAAGTCATATAAGGGTTGATGTTACGTTATATATTATTCGTACTCATACACGACATTCGTGGGTGGTTCAAAATGAAGTAGACCTACGTAAACAATTATATGGCCTTGAGATGCTCGCGGCCTAAATAAATTACTCTATACTGACGTCATGCGCACGTCGCGGATAAGAGACGTTAAGAGGTAAGGAATTATTAAGGGCGCGGACGTCACGATGTCAATCATGTGAGCTCACTTAATACCTCAGCTCATATTTCTATAATTCTTCTGAGTAGCCGAGTGATATTTCAAGTTCTAAGGTACGTATAATAAAGAATGTACTTCGGAAACTGTCACGTTGATGTAAATATGTATGTAATTCATTATGCATGACACACGATAACAATGTAATAATATACTCGCATTATACGTGTAGTTAATGTTATTCCTACTTAATATAATAAGAATAAATCATTGTAAAAGACGATAAAAGAAGAGTAATTAATTGTTGGACTTGTAAAAAAACGTGTTTTTTGGTGATCTATCGATGCACGCTAATTGTAAAGGTACTGCCCCGTGTGCCACTGTCGTGTTAAATTAACCAATGCGGAAGGTGAGTCTCCCATGTCTGCGGATTATCAGGACCATGAATACGTTCCCCTCTCAACATCCGTTTCATGCCTGAACAGTTCTATAAAACAATATAGGTATATCAATATACAATATGCACATATAAACATTATAATGATGATACTTTAGTCCTATTGTTTCTTTTCTCATTATTATCAACACTATCACATGCCAGTTATTAAATAAAATATATCTAAGATCACACGTGGAGTTGTTTAGGAATCCAAAATAATAACAAAACCTATGCCATTCTCGCAATAGTTCATAGCGTAACACACATGCATTACCCTAGACTAGTCAAAGACACAACAGATAACATCTGTTATCTACTATTGGGCAACCTGAATTCCTTGCCTATGATGTGTAACTTTCACCGACACTATTCGTTAACAGTATCAATGTATTTTCCAAGTTCAAACACCTCTCGATGCACTATGTATATGTACTATTAAATATAGCGAGACAAATATAAAAATAAAATATACGCATTTTAAATAACTTGATAAAGTGCCTAGATTTATTTGACCTTTAAATTTGTGGCAACTAACTTTAAACTATGGTTATTCGTGAAAGAATATTTTAACACATCAACATTTAAAACTTACCATTTGCATCAACTATTGTCGAAACGAAAACTGTTTTTCTAGTGTGAACTTAAGCAAGTACCTATCACAAAACTGGATTTGTACTGGACGAAGTCGTCAAACACTTTTTGGATTATTTCAATCCGAATGCAAGTTAACATGTAACGGTACAGACATACCGATGAACTCGAAAGTTATAGCTAAGTAGGGCTCGGCACGCCCAGAACGGTAGACCGACTATTTTTCGAGCATAAGCATTCCCTAAGCCACATCGTAAGGTCATTAAATATATA
>DWFO01001002.1:0-17319 GCA_018246595.1 Mimoniades nurscia nurscia | reverse complement strand
TACTTACGTAGACAGTACATTGCTTCATTTATTCATTTGTAAATGCCATGACTGATTAACCTTTGTAGACAAAAACAAAATAATAGTTATGGATGTGTTGGAAAATATTCTAAATAAGAGTCATATCCCTTAACAGATGAATCCTTCAATTTAGTCTAATCAAGCTGTATGTAACTATATGCGTGTTGTAATTTATTTTGAATAGTAATTAGAAATAAAATTATTACAATTTAATTACTTATTAGAACATACTTAAAGTTTTCATCATCCAAACATTAAACACCAATGTTTACCTGGAAATATTTCCTCAATATTTTTTAATGTACCCTTGACAGTAAAGACACTTCGTAAAAAAAAAACTTTTCTTTAAACACAGTCTCAGTTAAATTATTATACTTTTAAAACTATTACAAACAACCATGTGAATAGTAGTTGTGAATATTTATTTTCAAATAATTAGTTTATTTATTCTTATATATAGTACAACAATAGATGTAGAACTCCTCTTTGATTTCGTGCTGTTTGAATATCGACAACCATAGAGAATTGTTAGTAGCGTAAGTTTCAAAATACATCCTTTCACTCGTCATCATCAGAATCTAAAATTTCTGATTTATTTGCACCAATATTTTTCAACATGGTACTTGTTGGGCCTGATGTTCCTTCTTCTTTAATGCTGTGAAGTAAATTTTTAATAATATTTTCGTCTTTTGAGCCATCATTTTCTGTATGCTTAAGTTTAGTTGCTAACTCTTTGTCTAAATCCTCCTCTATAAGCATATCCATGTCACCTTCATCGTTAGAATCACTGTAATGATCATCGGAATCACCATTGCCATTGGTGACAAGTTTCATCATTTTCTCTATGCAGTTCATAAATTCTTCTGAATCAAACTCAATCTTGTTGTGATCTGATCCTTCCTCTCCTGCATATTCTACACCTTCAAAATCAGAAGTTTGTTTAAGGAAATTAGCTATTTCTGATGTTATTTGAGGGTTAACTGAGTCAGAATTTTTGAAGACTTTCTTTCCATAATGTGTATTTAAAAATGTGCTTAATTCATCTGGATTCACATTTAACCAATCTTCTGTATCTATTTCACTAACGTCTGAACTTTTCATATTTAAGAGAAAGTCTTTTCGGGACGTAAATTCATCAGTATTCTTTAGCTCATTTATATGATTACAATAATATGATGTTACAGGACATTCTATATTAGAAAAATATATTTTAGCCTTTTCTAACAACTCATTATATTGTTTAGAGCCCTCAATATTATCTTTGAAATATCCATTTTTCTTTAAACTAGTAATAAATTGGTAGTATGCAGCGGAGCTAAATATATCCTGCGATGATTTACTCAATATAATTTCGTAGCCACAGGCTAGTTTCCATCCAAGAGCTGACTCCTTGTTCTTTAGTGAATTATTTGAGAATTTATTTATCGCCGGCAAGTTAGAATGCAGGAGCATAGCATAAAGATATTTTGTGAATAAAACTGGAACACTCACACTATTTTCAAATGCTATGTTTTTAAAACACTTTGCATCGATCACGTCATGATTGCAGTATGTAGTAACTATGGGTGATATTAGCGATGGCCTTAATGCCAATATTGCTGCAATATCAGCCGGTAAACTGACAAGGGCTCTGTGGTGACACTCTTTAATCCGCTGAGGATAACAGCTAATCCTTTTTGATACAGCTTCTTGAATTTCTTTCACTGCTACAGTCGCTTCAGACTTTTGAATCACTAACTCAATTGCATCATGTAAACTTAACTCTGAATCTGTTTGAACAACTTCAGGTGGTATTAAGTGAATTAGACCTTGATGAATAAACACCTGTAATAAAATAACACCAAATCAACAAATAATGGATAACATTAAAATTAATAATAATAACATAAGTCAGCTTATATTATCATTGTACGTTAATATGGAAATAGTTATCTAACGTCTGCTAGGAGTAGCTTCAAATATACTCAAATCACAGTCCAGTTACAGTGACAAGATATTGGTATAAGGTTTCAAGTGATTGTTAATGGGTGTTATACCATCTTAAATTTTGTGATGTGACCTTAAAATTTCTCATTTCAACCGATATGTGTCCAAAATTTGAACAGTAAAACGAGTTTGAAATGACAATGATACACCTCCATTAAAGATTACCTAGTGATACATAATAATTAATACACTAATTGCTAAACATGCAGCAGCCATGCCTACAAGAAAAAAATTTGTAAGAAACATAATTACTCTATTTTCAGTGGTTTCTGGATTGGCCCATGAAGGTAAGTAGTCAGCCGCTTCTATGAGGAGAAAGCTTCCATCATTGTCTTCTACTTGTATAACTAATTCTTTATATTGACATGAGATTTGCTGAATGATGTAAACAATAAACCATTCATCTTCAATGTTATCTCCAAAACAGGTTGTGCTGGTCAAATGAGCAGGTATGACTGGAATACGATATATTATCTTTGATGTAATATTTTGTATTGTATTGTAATTGTATTGTTATTTGTATTGTAGTGTAAAATCTAATTGTGTTATGGATTTGAGTAAATACAATATCATCATCATCATCATCAGCCCGTCACACAGTCGCTGCTGGATACAGGATTCCCCAATCTTGATCAAATAAACCAGATACTGGTTGATGGGGGAATCAGAAGTCTGAAACCGGTGTACATGTATAGAGAGATTGATCAATGTGGAGGAGGCGCGGCTGGTCTGTAAAGATAGATATTTGGCACTTGGTGCTCTCTGCCTACTCCGTAAGAGACCTGGCGTGAAGATATGTGTGTGTATAATACACACCATATTATATCTAGTGCAGTGTAGACGGTTGACATACAAGACAGGCAGACACAAGGTGCTTTAATAGTTTTCAATAAACAGGGCCAGCAACTATGTCACATCTCAAAAGATTTGAGGATTTTTGAAGTTATACTTCTTTTTTTAGTGTATGGGATGTAAAGGCTACCCTTTGTTTGCTCTTAGATTTTTTTTTCATATTTACCTGATTTGTGGTTATCAGGCACTGAAACACACACCTTAAATTCGTCTCTATGCCAAATGTAGTCCTTAGCCAAATTTGTAATTACATTATTTATTGCTTCACACAGATCGTGTAATTGCGTGTGTAATTTAGAAAAAAAGAAGCACTGAACGGTATCTTCAAATTTTAAATTATAGGAATTTTTCTCCATATTTCAGTCATATACTTTTTAATTAAACTTCAAACAAACAAGAATAAAATGCATAATTGCATATATAAACAGTGCCGTATCTCTCAAGTCTCAAGAGTGTCAACTGTCAATAATGCTAATGGCAGTAATGGCTAATGGTGTCATGTCAAAGTGTCAATTGTTTCATTGTTTCAAATTTTAAATGGGTTTGGGACTTTGGGTAGAGTCTACAAAGGGTGCGTTCCACTTAGTACTCACGACGATCATGCTCACACCCACTTTTCCCGTTCCACTAACAACCGAGCGTTGAAATCGTAAAACCAAGTGGAATAAATTATGGAGCATTTAGAGCGTTGAAGTATATAGCAAAAGAGAATAAAGCAAAAGCAAAAATAGGTTAAGTTACAATGCGTAAACCTTAACAGTAATTTCTTAACCTTCAAAGTACGAGTAAGTTCTTAACCTTAACAGTAAATTATTATTATTTAAAATGATTTATATATAAAAATTTAATGTATAATTTCATTTCCATAATTTCACTGAATTGAATAAACAATTTTAAAATAAATCATAGTTTTTTTTGCGGCGATAGTAGGTACTTTTTTAAATTTACCTTTAAAAAATAACTAAGTGAATATATTATTGAATTATATTATAAAAACATTCTACGTAAGCAAATTTTTTTTTTGTCAACCTTTATTTATTATAATAACAAAATCTACTTTTTGCTTCAATCAAATATGTTAAATTATTATGAAACGGTTAAAAACTATTTTCTACATAGAATGAAATGATTGAAAAAGTTTACAAATAAAATTTATAAATACCAAAATATCTTTTTCCCAGTAAAGTCGGAAATATTTATTCCTAATAAAATATCTCTTGTCGCATCAAATAATGAAATGTTCACGGTCGCCAACTTTATTGCTTAACTTTTTTAAATCCCGCTAATACTCGCAACGCTCACTACCCACAACCCACGTCTTGAAATAGTCATCGTGAGATCGACGTGAACGTAAGTCGTGACGTCACCAGTGACGTTTTCACCTCGACCACAACGATCGTGGGCGCTATATGGAACGGTCAAAAGAGGGTTTTGGGCATTGTGAACCCTTAATGGAATGGAGCCTTAGTGGAACACAGCCATAAAGATAATATAGATCGATCATCGAGTAAACAAGCCGTCTTATCGATCTTATTAATAGAAAGAGAAAAAACATGCATATGGTATTAGTATATTCGCTTTTGTGGTAAAGCGTAATGTGTAATAACATTTTATTTAGTTTGAGGGTCGCAAACTACGCTACGCTGAGATGCGGCTCTAGTCTTTGTGACTTTAGAACTAAGGATTGGTAAAGCTCGGTAAAAGTTACGACCACTATCATCCTCATCCTCATCCTCATCCGCTTCTGGACATAGGCCACTCCAATAGCACACCACGACCACTATATACTACACTAAAAAGTAAAACAAAAGTAACAACACCTGTAATCCCTATTGCCATATACCGGGGCACATTTCGAGACTCCAAGGCACTACTAGAAAATGCGCTACACTACACTACACTGTTACACTAATCTTTTAATAATATAAGCCTATTATTATAATAAAATGATGGAAGGAGAAATTTAGCCGAATTATGCTTTTGAAACCTTGGTTTCACTTTTTTCGTTTAATGTTTGGTTTAAAGTTAAATTAAAAAGAGCCAAAGTGGCCGAAATAATGAAATCTAAGTTTCAAAATAAGAAATTGTAAGTGACAAGTTTTGTCAAAATTTTAGATAAAATAGATATGATATGAGATGAGACAATATGAGTCAAATTTTGAATGGTTAACAAAATGATAAGAAAATAAAATTACTTTGATAATTTTTCTTTACTTAAAATGCATGGGAAAATGCTGCAAATATGTTTATTCAGTTAACAGCAGAACACTGAAATGGCGAATTTTAGAAGAATTTTTTTCAAATATTCAAAGTGTTTGGTGATAACAGTTTTAGCAACATTTTTTATCCAAATATTGATTTCAGTGAGTCTGTTTCCTTCTGTTACTGACAATTTGTTAAAGAAACACGGTTATACGTCATTATTGCGCTATGAAACGGGTGAGGTATCGGCAAGAAAATTCAATCCCGGCATTACTGATGACGAAGATTTCCCCCCAAAAACGCAACTGAAGCATGCTTGGGTATTGAGGCTGGAAGAATTAGATTTCAAGCCACCTTGTGATATAAAAAGTCGAGAAGCTATATCAGCAATTCATAGAGCTAAAACCCAAAGCTGCAAGCAGCAAATTGTAAATAAAACTTGTATGATACAAGAAGGTTCCTTTTACCCTAAGTCGTTGCCTAATAAATGCTTGTCAGAAACTGCAAGCTACGGCAAACATTTGGGCTGCTATTTGGATGAGAAAAAATTGAGGTTACTTTCCAGTTTTTACGGCAACTATGCTAACACAAATTCACCCAAGTTTTGTTTGGATATTTGTGTGCAAGCTGGCTTACCGTACGCAGGAGTACAATATGCGTAAGTATATTGTAAAATTTTGTAAATGTAGAAGGAAATTTTAACCTTACATGTAGTGTCTGAACTATACAACAGAATTAATTTTATAATGTATATTATGTGTAATGTATTGTGTTCCAGTTCAGAATGTTTTTGTGGCGAAAACCAGCCACCCCTATCTGCAAAAACAGAAGATGGGTTATGTGATATGAAATGTCCTGGGGATGCTGCTAATATTTGTGGAGGATATTTCACTATGAATATATATGAAACTGGATTAAAAAGTATGTTAATCAACTGCATTGCAATTAACCAAAAATTGTTTTGTATGTGCCATCAATTTCTATACATATGCACACACAAACAAATAGATACACACCAGCACAAACACACACATGCTTATGAGAACATGGAACTGCATATCTCCCCCGCACACAATATCAATGATTATTAATTTGACAAACAGTAAATAGATAGTGCATCATCATCATCAGCCTATTGCGCTCCACTGCTGGACACAGGCCGCCCCTGAGGGGTCATGCCCATAATCCCTATGCTGGGGAATAGATAATTAATCACATGTTATAATTTTGCAGAATTTCAGCCCCAGACACCAAGAGCCCCTGAAGAAGGAAATGAATCAGTTAGAATAGTATTTCTTCTGACTCTGAACGGACGAGCCCTAAGACAAGTACATAGACTGATCAATGCTCTATACAGGACAAGCCATTATTTTTATATTCATGTTGATAAGGTGAGTCATATTGTGTGGTGTGTACAATAATGTGGGATGACAATCACATTGTTACAAAATTTTAACTCCTTTAACAAACTTTTTCTTCCCATGATATGTTTGAATGAAAACAGTCCAGAAGCATGATCCAACATAAACTCCAACTTCAGTGCATCGAAAACACTGTAAACCCTGGCCAGCTGAGCCTCAACGAGGCCATTCCAAATGCTGAAGGAAGGATATGACCAAAATTTCTTACTCTTGGTTCATAATGTTTTTAAGGGCTCTTATTGGTGGCTGCTAAACATGGCAAACATGGCAATGGCGATATACACCGTGAACATCTGTAGATATTGTAAAGAGGGCAAAGAAACCTTTTGGTTTGCTACAACATTCTGAACGAAAGACAATCATGGGGTTCATGTTGGGAAGCATATAATAACCCGGATGAAACTGAATATATTGCTAGGAAAGAAACCTGCTTACCTTTATGCAATGACATAGTGAAGTATGAACAATGGCTGTGATGGGCACAAGCCGTGTCACCCATCTGGCACACCTTGAGGCTTCACACTCAAGTGCCCCTGAGCCAAAATACAAAAAATTGGTGAATGCTACTGTTAGAGAACTGTAAATAAATGTGATAATGAAAGTTTTACATTTTAAGTATGAAATCATACAGGTTTTACTCAGAAAGGTTCAAGGTTTAAGAACCTATGTAGAGAAAATTGATTGACAAAGTAATCCAGAGAATATCTTAATAACATTGGGTATTTATATAATGAATCAACTTTAAACATAGGCATGTGGTAGAGTGGTGCTATTTCAACCAGTTGGCTGCATCATCAACACCATTTTCAGTTTCCTGAATAGGAATAGGTAATAACCCTTTTTAATTAATATATTAACCATTTTTTTTTTATTTCAGAGGCAAGATTATCTTCACAGAAAATTATCAGTATTGGAAAAACAATTTCCCAATATAAAGCTGGCATCAAATCGATATTCTACTATTTGGGGAGGGGCATCACTACTTAAAATGCTCCTTGCATCAATGGAAGATTTCTTTAGATTGGGTTGGCACTGGGATTATGTTATTAATTTAAGTGAAAGTGATTTTCCCATTAAATCATTGGAAGAGTTGGAGAATTTTTTATCAGTCAATAAAGGGTATAATTTTGTTAAGTCACATGGACGTGAAGTACAGAGATTTATTAAGAAGCAGGGCTTGGACAAAACATTCATTGAATGTGACACTCATATGTGGCGTGTTGGCGAAAGAAAGTTGCCAGAGGGAATAGTCATTGATGGTGGTAGCGATTGGATAGCATTATCACCCCCTTTTGTGTCTTATGTTGTGGGAAAATATGATGAGTTATTGAAAGGGCTGGATATTGTCTTTAAACATACATTGTTGCCTGCAGAGTCTTTTTTTCACACTACCCTGCGAAACTCTGAATTTTGTAACACATATGTCGACAATAACTTACATGTGACGAATTGGAAGCGCAAATTGGGATGTAAATGCCAGTATAAACATGTTGTTGACTGGTGTGGCTGCTCTCCAAATGATTTCCGCACAGAAGATTGGCCCAGAATACAGAACACCCAAAATCGCCAGTTATTTTTTGCCAGGAAATTTGAGCCCATAATAAATCAAGAAGTGATAACAAGAGTAGAACAACTAATTGGTTATAAGGATCATTATTTGATACACAATTTAGAAGCATACTGGCAAAATATTTATCATGTCGAGGACATGACAGCAAGCACTGACGATGTTATACTGACTCATGCCGGAAGTATTACAAGACAGAATTCAAAAATACTGACAGACAAAAATTGTAATATAGAAGTTAATGAAATCATTAAGGTTAATATGTATAAGTATGCGGACATTTATAAAGGTAATCTAATTTTACATAAGGCTACCATTGAGAATGGTGTTGAGGTTTTGATTGAAACCTGGTATAAGCCTAGGAAACATATAGAATACAATCTTGAAAACGAAATGATTGATTGTATCAAGATTTTTAAAGTTAGTTCAGAATATGATCAGAAGGAAATGACTTTTAGAAATATGGCTAATATTTTAGGACCTTTCTCAGAGCCAGTATTATTATACCAGTTCCTTCCAGAGGTTGACAAGCAAAATGTTAATTTTACTGTATTATGGTTAGATCCAACTGGGAAGGTAGCAGATGTTAGTGCAATTTACAAAGATGAAAATAATTTAACTAATTTCATTAAGCCTAATTTAAAGGCTCCTCTTTTGCCTGGAATTTGGAAGGTAGGCCTCTTCGAACAATCTAAAACAATAGTGGTCACCAAATTTTTAATAACACCTTTGGAATACTTTTCTGGAAAAGAAGTTTCTCATCAAGAAGTTGCTCTTATTCATAGTGGGTGTCAAGCATCATATAAAAATATTACTTATGTTAAACCCCTTGCATTTTTACCTAGTCAAGAAGATTTATTATTATTGCAAGATTTATCAAATTCAAACACTAAAAGAATAAATCATGACTTAACGGAATGGATTGATAGTTTAATTACAGACTTTTATGATATTTTAGGATCATGTATTGTAATGCCTAAAAAAGATATAAAAGACAAAATATCCTGTGGTAATTATAAACTTCAGCAATGCATTTTAACCGAATGGAGCTCTTTATCTCTAGACCCCAAGGGAACTATAGGAAAGTTAAATAAAATAACTGGAAAATTAGACAGAGTATGACAATAGCTTTTCTTAGTATTTGTTAAAATATTTAATTGGAGTTATATGTTTGTATACAAGTGTTTAATGTATGTTTCCTAGCAGGTATCAATAAAAAAGACAAGCTGTATTGAATTCCAATATGACATGATAATGCCAGATAGTATTTTTATAGAAGCAATGTGTATATTATAGTTAATGTAATAAATTATATTTTTATCATGAACGAAAAGTTTATCAATATACATACATAGATAAATGGAAGGAACGAACAATGGTACTGTTATGGTTTTTTATTTCAGTATCATATAGTTAGGTGATTATTTTAATATAAATTCTGAAGCATAGAACTGATGCTTTTGTATAACGTGCATATAAGAGTGTAGGTATATTCATCGGTGAAATGAGTGAAATCACAAAAAGGATAATGGGGTCCTAGTTAGAGACTGACAGTGGCAGTTTTAGAGTGGTTTCCTTATGTGACCCCTTATAGCGAGTCACTAACCCTAAACATAAAAGTTGTTATGATTGTTATAGTTTTAAATAAAATATGTTTTATTTCGATTACTCCTTTTTATTTTTAATGTTAACGATAATATGGGACTTTGTATTTATACAAGCAATGCTGCAATGTGCAAATTGATTACAACAATAGCTAGCTCTGTACAGTATCTCGGCGGAAGCATGCTTGCGCATGAACCTACGTTGCCTAGCCAGTGACACGTGGAATAGTGATAACTCTATTCTGTCCATGGACTATTAGGTCGCATTATGGATGGGCTTTCGTACCAATTCGCTCGTAATACGGACCCAATTTAGATAGTTTTCGTATTAATACATACGACCCATTCCGACCTTTCTAGATCTATGGTACCTCTGAGCTATATGGTTGTTTGAAATCATATGATTTCAAATAACGGATTCGTAAAGATATAATTATATAAAAATATTCATTAGTCATAATCTGACCTATCAGTACGTGGCAAGTTTGATACACCACTCATACTTAGGCACGGGTTTAACAAATATCACTCATGAGAGAATACCCGCTGGAATCGGACTTTTGATGTCTATTTAGATATTCGTTACTACTTTGGATAGCAGAACCTAAACGGGTAGATAAACGTTATTCCTACTGATAAATATCAAATAGGCTAACGTTTTATAATGAAGGAAAAATGAAGTTGCCAAAAATTTTGAAAAACGTGACGATTTACACAACCCAGCGTATTTCAAAATGCCAATGAGATAACATATTTGAAGCTAATGTAGTGTAGTTTTATATGGAGCTCCCTTAAAAAATAAGGTTTGTGTACGTTGAGGTTCAATTCATTCATAAAAACAGAAGCCAAAAGTAAAAGTGTTATTTTATCATCATTTCCTCCTACTCCTAAGGCAGCATTTGAATACCTAGAACCAGTGAACCTGCAAGTACAGATATTGAAAATTAGGGATGAAAGTATTCCAATAACATTGACATCCCAATAACAATGAATCTATTACCAGCTCGTGATAATTTACTGCAAATGTTATTTTGTCATGGCAAAAAGGGATGTGGAGCTGTAAGTAAATGTCGGAAAAATGGCTTATAGGCACTGTAATGGGGCATGTTTTCAGTGCAGTGGAAGCAATTATTCAATTTTATAAAATCTACCTACTAGTTATATCATAATGAATTTCATAATTAATTTCATAATTTTCATTATAACAAGTGAATGAAATCGGAGCAAATATTTGATGTATGCGAAAATGTGAAATGTGTGTATAAACAAATATTTCATTAATATTTTTGTTTTTTATTTCATTCTTCTTAATTTGCTATTTTTAATAAATGCATATAACATTTACAGAACACGTCTCATTTATAATCAGTTAATGAATTAAGTAGTCGAGAAATGCTGTTGTTGCATATTGCGGCTGGCGGCCTTTACCTTTTCCACGTTATACTAGAAGTGCTTGATATGAATCGATATGTGATAAAATATCGATACATTTATGTGATATATTGAATCAGAACGATATAATCAAATCAGATCGATATTAACGAATCACATCGAAATTATCGAATCAGATCGATATTATCGAATCATTGAAGTGAATATATAATATCGATGTATTTTATCTGATATATGAAATATCGTACGCAATTAGGATATTTAAGAAAAATCATCATTAATTAATTTACTTAGTTATTCATTTTAAACATGTTCTATTGCACGTCTATTTTAATGTATTGTATTATTTATGTTGGATTGGTATTGGTAAGAAGTCAGTGTTCACTCCGTTTCTGTTAAAATAACTCACAAATAAAATATTCGACATACTTCAGCTACAAAAAGTGATAGTAAATCTTATATAATACAGGCAGACCCAAGATCCACTGACATGCTTAATAAAAATCCTCTGAAAAATGGTCTCCAGCTCTGAGCCATCTGAAAGACTTTTTTCTAAAGCCGCCCAAGTATTAGCCCTGCCAAGTAGAATCCAAGTCAAAAGAGTCAATAAAATTGTCTGTAATCTATCAGATTTAGATAAGAAATAGGTATTGGGATTAATAAAAAGTAGGTTGATTCCTTTTTTGTCCATGGTGGGTTTACCTAATTACTCGTAATAACGGGTTTCCTCCCTACGATACGATATATCGAAAATATCGATGTTCTTATCCGATATATCTTTAAACATCGATACAATATTTCGATATATTGTATCGAAAAAATATCGATGTATATGAATATCACTACGTTTTACTACCCATGTAGGGTTCCTAGGCCCGATCATAATACACAGTTCACTTTAATAAAAATGTTTCTTTATATCTACTCTGATGGTATTCACATAAAAATAAAAAAAGTACTATTTGAAGCAAAATTATATGCTCAAATTTTTATTACTATTTGTTTAAACAATAAAAATCGAAGGCACAAATTTTTTTTTTGGTAATTATAATGTAAATTATTGTCTGAAAAATGAAATTACTCATCGACCATTTAAATTCATTAATTATAACTGTAATCCGCAGTTTTATAGTTTTTAACACTCCAGGTGCTACACTGTAAAAATAAATTAATGGCTGAAAATAACTGTATTTACATTTAAGAAGTTAATGTCAAATATGTCACTGTCATGTCACGCATGTCTGCTACAAATGAAAATACATTACATAGTTCTAAAGTTGAATTTTAGCGCGGTAGATAGTGCTATCGTTCAAGGAGTAAGAAATATACTGAAATTGTAAACCATGGATATAATAGAAACAATAAAAAAAGACAAGGCTTATAATAAGTGCAAACTCATTGTTAAAAATTGGGAAAAAGATTTTAAAATGCAATATTATCGAACACCCTCTAGGTACGATATAAAAGAAGCACCAGCGAATATAAAATATGCTTACAAAAAATATTTTCAATTGAAGAGTGCGGCTTTAGAAAATTCTTTAAGCATGTGTGATTTTGATGAGTTTGTGCAGTCACCAGAAACCGTTACCATATCTCAAGAAATTTGTGATTCTAACAGCCTTCCCGAAGCACTTCCTACGTTACCGACTGCTCTTGAACTTGATAGGTTATTGTCCCCAAAGCCATCTCAAAGTACATCATTGGGAGCACCTTTTTCTGAAAATCTATCTAAGAAACTTTTTCAAAACAGAAAATTTTCCTTAAGGAATCCTAGAAAATTAACACTACCGAAAACTCAGACTCACTTATCCCAAGAAAATGAGATAACTAGTTCAGAAATGAATCAAAACTGTAAAAGCATAAAAGAGAGCAATGGTAATGCTAGTGTTAATTCAGCTGCATATGATATTAACGAAACAACTCTCAACAAAAAAACTACTCCTGACTCAGGTGCTGGTAATAAAAATTTTGAAAGTGTAGTATCTCCTTTTGGTGTATTTGATCATTTTAATAAAACAGAAAGCATTAAAACTACTGGTATAAGACAATTGAATTCTAAATGGTTAGAAAGGGCAACTGGAATGTCAAATATACATCAGGAGAAAGCTTTAAGCCCTGAAAAGTTCGGCTTAAGAAATATAAATATACCTTCTACATCTGATAAACCTTGTGACTACGTGGAAAATAGTGAATCAGATGAAGACAATATTGTGATAAGTAAACTGAAACCAGCACTTAAAAAAAGAAAATTAAATATTGATAACAATCATCTCTCTAGTAAAGAAATAAATATCCAAAGTAGTGATGATCATATTCCCTCAATATCATCAAAAAAGAAAGAAAAACGGTCTAAGAATAAAAAGCAAACTTTGTCAAAAGATGTTTCAAATCATGATAAAAATGAACCACCAGAAAATGAAAAACCAGATATTACTCACTTTTTGCCTTTTGGTTTAGAGGAAAAAGTAAATCCACGTCATGCTACAGTTACAGATATCTTGAAAACTATAAAGTCACCTATTAAAAACAACAATATGGGTTTTGTTACTGATGACAATAAGTTAGAAATCAAAATGAAGAATGGTACAATAAATGACAATTTTGTCAAAATCAACATTGAGAAAAAGGTTTTTGTTAGAGGCAAAAAAGGTATTAATTTTACCAAATATAAAAAGAAGTTGTGGAAAGATAAGAAGGCATTACATGCAGGCATGGAGTTCCCAGAAGGTGGCAAAATCACATGTTTTAAATGCAATTCTACTGGTCATATGGCCCGGTATTGCACAGCTCAGAAAGAAAATGCCCTTCTGCCATTAGTTGATATTGATGAGAGTAATATCCCAAGTTTAGAGGACATGCAAAATATTGTCAGCAAAGAAAAAAAGAAACCAGCATTCGAGGAAGAACTTAGTGAATGTATTTATAAATCTACTGCAGTACCTGAATACTTTTTAAAAGTGTTAGCTGAAAATCCAGTTACTGATGTAGATGGAATTAAACCAATTTTGTCTGATTTAGAGGATGATAAATCAGGAGAACTGTACAAAGCCTTGTGTATGTTTGGGCACAAATCTTTTCGTCCTGGACAAGAACAGGCTATTAAACGTATTTTATGTGGCATGTCGACATTATTGATCCTGTCTACTGGTAGTGGAAAATCTTTATGCTACCAACTACCAGCATACATTTATAGTCAACATTACAAATGTATTACTTTAGTAATATCTCCACTAGTTTCACTTATGGAAGATCAGGTTTTAAGTATGCCTGAATTTTTGAAAGCTGGTTGCTTACATACAAATCAAGCACCAACACAACGTCGCAAAATTGTAGAGCTAATCAAAAAAGGTGATATAAATATTCTTCTGATATCACCAGAAGCGTTAGTTTCAGGAGAGACATCCAATGGTTTTTCTGGATTATTTAAAACATTGCCTCCAATTGCCTTTGCTTGTATAGATGAAGCACATTGTGTTTCACAATGGAGTCATAATTTTAGACCAAGCTACTTAATGATATGTCGAGTGCTACAAGAAAAGTTAAAGGTGAAATGTATATTAGGACTGACAGCCACTGCAAGTCAACCTACAATCAATAGCATCATTCATCACATAAATATTCCTGATGCTTCAAATGGAGTTATAACTAATCCAGCAATCCCTAGCAATCTTTATCTTTCGTTATCTTTAGAAAAGGACAAAGATAGAGCCCTAATTTCTTTTCTTAGTTCCGAGAGAATATGTGATTTTAGTTCAATAATTGTATATTGTATTAGAAGAAACGAATGTGAAAGAATAGCGGCAATTTTGCGTTCATGTCTTTCAGAACCAGGTAAAGTAAATATGGAGAAAGAGAGTAAAAAACGTAAAAGGATGTCGTATATAGCAGAAGCTTATCATGCTGGTATGTCAGCTGCTCAGAGAAAAAAGGTACAAAAACATTTTATGGATGGGACATTAAAAATAATAGTCGCAACTGTTGCATTTGGCATGGGTATCAATAAACCCGACATTAGGTGCATCGTTCATTACAACATGCCACCTAGCTTTGAGTCCTATGTTCAGGAAGTGGGCAGAGCTGGCCGTGATGGAAAAGCTGCTTATTGTCATGTCTTTTTGAGTGACAACATTAGTGATAAAAATGAACTACTCAGGCATATACATGCAAATTCAATTGATAGGCCCATGATTAGGAGGTTACTTCAAAAAATTTTCATTCCATGTAAATGCATACCTCAAAGTCAAGAAAAAAACAATGAAAATCGTATCCGATGTATGGGCCATGAAGTTAGCATACCAATTGATGTGACTGTAGAAGAACTAGATTTGCCATCTGAAAATATAGCAACACTACTATGTTACATAGAATTGCATCCAAATAAATATATTAAAGTTTTAAATAATGCTTACGTTATGTGCAAAATATCATCATATGGTGGATCTATTAGAATTCTTGAAGCTGCTAAAAATTGTCCACCACTTGCTATGGCATATCTGTTAGAGAGTAAAAAAGACCCAGATGTTACAACAAGGAGTGTATTTGAATTTAATGTCATTGAAGTGGCCTCTGCAATCGGTTGGGAAAGTGGTGTAACAAAATATCAGTTGAAAAATCTTGAATGGACTAGTAAAGACGGAGTAACTAAAAGATCTCTTTTGAAAATTGAATTTTATATGTTGGGATTCAAAATAAAAGCGCCAGGTGATCTGAGTCCTTCTGAGCTGGATTCTATTTTGGATGACCTTCACAATACAGTACAGTTGCAGGAAAAAGTGGCTTTAAATCAATTAGAAGAGATAAATAAAGCTTTTTATAGTCTAGGTAATTATTCCTTTCAGAATAAAATAATTAGTGAGGAATTTATTTTAGAAAAATCAGATAAACTGAAATCTTTTATATATAATTACTTTAAGAGAGATGCTAATTTACCTGCCAATTTTGTGGTGCAAGAACGTCCTATAAATGTTGAAAGTGTGATATCTGATGTACGTACATTAATTAGTACATATAAGGATTGTAAGTTCAATGGTCGAAGCATTGCAAGAATATTTCAAGGCATATCTTCACCAAACTATCCCGCTTTAGTTTGGGGCAGATGTAAATTTTGGAGATCACACATTAATGAAGACTTTTATGGTCTAATTAAAATAGCAACCCATCAAATAATTGAAATGACAATGTAGTTGATATTATTCAATAAAAGCTGGATATTACGTAAAACTGTCGTTTAGTTTAATAATTCCACATGCAACTTAAAAGTATTACAGAAAGTAAAGTTGTTATCGAGCAGACATCAACTTGGAACTTGTAAGGAACACACTTTCTCCGCCACTGACTCCATCTACTAACCCCTATCGCTCTCGCTTGCGACGCCTCTGCTTTCTGAGTTACCTTCTGCGAGTTATATGTACATAATATGTGTAATAAAGCACACGGTACATTGTTATAAAATTAATTCGGTCCATACAGAGCGAGCGGTCTGGCGAAGCATTTACCACACGAAGCAGCTAGGCCTGTGTAGAAGGGTTTCGCCCGATGCAAAGTCATACGGTCATGCCGTGCCCGTGCTATGTGTATTAGGCGTTGTTTAAAAACGCCTTGGTCGTAGATCAATGGCTGAAATACTTACGTTTACCTATATGTATTATGGTGCCAAATATGTGAGATCAAGTTCGTGTAAATAAATCAATTTCTTCCTTATTAAAGATTTTGTACTCTGAGTCTCCTACGGTACAAAAGGTTAATAACTAATTTAAAATTGGAGGGTGCCTGAAAGGAGCCTCCTGGACTGGCGGCTATGTCTCATTAACTACGAATACATACTACTACATACGGTGCACTCGGGTCATTGCGAATAATCCTTTCAACACGATGGCTGACCACTCAACGGCTCGCCCCCAAGGCATGAGATAATTTTTGATTCGAAGAAGATTTAAAATTGGAAAAAAATGAAATAAAACAATCTATAACGAACTTAGGTGCATATGTAATTATGTACATTTGATATTAGGTGCTGTCGTCATGCTATTCAATGCATTTAATTTATTTTAAAGTTTTGAATATATATTAATTTATCTATTTTAACTCATTAGTTAATGGTTTGGATTTTAGTCACGAATTTTTCAATTTCCAATTATATATATTTGGATATCAACGTGTTTACCTGAAATAGCTGAAAGGGCGGTTAACACAGAAGCTAATAATATATTGGAAATACGTAAGTAAGGATGATATTGTCAAATAAATAAAAGTAAACCTAAGCCCTTATCTTATC
>DWFO01001001.1:0-17319 GCA_018246595.1 Mimoniades nurscia nurscia | reverse complement strand
AATTCTGGATGTGTGTCCGGGGTATGGCAATAGGCTCACCATCTACTCCATAGTGGGACGTAAACGTAACTGGTGAAAAGTCTTCTACATTCCTCTGCCTACCTCTTCGGGGATGACAGGCGTGAAGTTACGTTTACATTGTTGTATATATACAAATTCTATTTTCCTGTTACCCAAGTCACTGACAATTTCCAAAAATAGAAGCACTTTTCAATATGGGGTAGCTGTAAAAGAGCCTACAACGGATCCGCTTCGGAAACTTTAAAAACGAAAATTTAACGTCCACTTGCAATAACCAAGCACAATGGACTATTCAACGTGAACGACGCTAGCGTTTGGTACAAGTGAAAATACATAGCGAATTTGAAAATATTATATACTGGTCGAAATTAAATCAATACGTGAGGTACCTATTAAATCAAAACTTAAGAACATGTCCCTCAGGAATACCTGAATTTTTCTTCACTCGACTTCTGAACTTCTATATTTCGGATACTACACCTAGAAATCGGTCATTGTTAACTAATCTCTCAGAAATTATAAGTTTAAAAAATTATAACGATTGTCGAATAAATTGCCGGTTATCCTCCATCTAAACTTGACACATAGTTTTTGAATTCGTCGTACCAGGTCGTAGCTACAATTGTAAAGTTATGATTTACAGGAAAATCCTCAGCAGATCCTGAATAAACAATTAACGCAGTTTTTAAAAGTAAACTTATAAGAATATTAATGGAGGTCTTTATTAACAATTTTTAGCCGGTGTATGGCAATATATCACCTATAATGTAAGCTTACTCCCTATTCCATGGTGGAACGTAAAATGTAACTGGTGAAACGTGAGAGCTCACTACACTTCCCTGCTTACCCTTCAGGGATTACACCTAGAATTTTATGTTACACCAAATATCTAGTTAAAATCAACGTAACATTACGCCAGTATCCGCTAAGATCTGACCGTTTTCATCATCATTATCATCGTCTCTGTCCATGTCTGAGCGGAGTAAGAACACATTCCTCGACCCCGTCGGATGACATACAGGTGTCGTAAGAAACGGTCTACCGGCACATCTAAATGCCCTGGCTGCCTATAGGCAGGAGCATAGGCGGTGCGATAAGGTGTACTCCGTGATCCCCACTCCTCACGCTCAGCGTTCGACCCCTCAGGGGAGGGCTATGTCCAGCAGTCTATTGCAAATGGCTGATTATGATGTTGAATCGCTTTATTATTAACACTTGATCCACAATTATCACATATCGTCACTACCCACTAACTGTACATCAGAACGGGAACGCGCGCCACGTCGCCAGTTGTTAATTTTGCACGAAACGCCTCTCCTGGTTTATTCTATCGCCGTGCTCCAGAGGGTGATTTAAGGATCGCATCGTGAACCGTTATACAATTCCGTGCTGTGCAATTAAACGGTTCATCTTTCAAAATTCAATGTTTTCTAATTTCGACAACAATCAAAAAACAATATTAGAATTCTATAGGTATATGTTTTATATATGTAACCTTTGATAAAATAACACCCCTGTCTATTTGCGTTCTCTATGTAAAATTGTCTAATTAAAATATCTAGTTGGATTCAAAACTTGTTTTTGGACATTAAATTAAATTAACAACGCTCCGTCGTTGTACAGACGGAGAAGCGGAAACACGTGTACCTCTGAGAAAGTCGCCTGTCGTATCGGTGGAAGCACACCTTAAATAGAAGACTAGCCGAATTTAAGGGTAGCAGAATTCGGCTTTCGGCATTTGGGATCGTAAATACGGATACTTCGGACAAAATAGTGGTGAATCGCGCCGCGACAAAATGTGACGAAGCTGTACTACGAGCGGTACGGGCTTAGTGCACCACAGACCGTTGTAACTTTACTATATATATCCCCTTTTATTTAGTCCTTAGCTTTCAATTTACACCGACAAAATAGATTGATTCTTAAATATAGATCCCAATTTTTTCCATTAGGACATACTTTTTGCAATGCGAATAGAAGTTAAATATACGTGAAATAATATACTCAAGAACAAATACGAACTCGAATTTCGAAGTAGAATAAAATAATTTCCATATTTTCTAACGGTTAAGATACGCTAATAATATTTCTTCACTTGAATGTTGACGATCAATCAATCGATGAATGAAAAACGATTCAAAGCTCTATATAAAGCTATTAGAGCAAAGACATTAACTGTAAAGTCTTCTTCTTCTTCGTCGAGTCGATAGCTGATCATGATCAGCCATCGTGGTGAAAGGATTGATCGCAATGTCCAGGGTGCGCCGGACAGTATATGTACGAGAACGTACTCAATCAGACATGGTCACCGCCCAGGGAGGCTCCTTTCATGCATCCCAAAAAGTAATATTGTTATAATGTTATACTCTAAATTAATATTATTATATCGCCATGCTAGGTCTCTTATGGGATAAGCAGAAAGCACTGATTCAATATCATATCATATCAATCATCTCTAGTCGTACACACTTGATGAGCTTCTTGTATATTCATCTCCCTCTTAATACGTGCAGCCTGGATTCGGAGACTTAATTCCCCCATCATCCAGTGTCCGACCTATTTTGTCAAGATAGGTGAGTCTTAGTCTCCGACGAAAACTACATACAAAAATATGCGTATTATATACCTACTCAATGAATAAAAAAACGAAATTTCCTTTCTGTTATTGTTCATTTCAACAAGAAACTGCAGTTCTCATACTTAATTACAGTCTGGTATGATGCAGTTCAACCCCCATTAGCGCAGGGAGGGCCGCTAGCAAATAAATCATATCACGTGACAGCCCTTTCACCGCGAAATATCATCTACGCCTTTGATTTAGTTTATGTATTTATATCTAGTACAATAAATAGAGCAAAACACATAAGTTTATTTTTTATATTTAAAAGAATGAATTTAGATTTTCTAGTAGTGGCTCGGAGTCTGGATATGTGCCCGGTATATGGCAATAGGCTCACCAACTATTCCATAGAGGGACGTAAACGTAACTGGTCAAACGTGGGACTGTTCTACATTCCTCTGCCTACCTCTTCGGGGATGACAAGCGCGATGTTACGTTTTACTGTTTATATATTTGAGGTACATCAAACTATCCAGTTCTGGATTAAGTTACTTCATTAATTAAGTTGCATTACTTAGTTAAATGAATGGTTCGTAAGAAACAACTGAAACGATGTAAGAAAACAAGATTGGCTATACAAATCGGAGTACACCATTACATTAACATATTTACAAGTTAATTAATATTATAGCTGATGTAACAGAGATAATAGCTCAAATACGAGATCGTCAACCACCGCCATTTTTATAAATTCTTTGAATTTATTTAAAATTCACTTTAATAATACTAAGTTTATGGTGAAAATTATATCAGTCATATTTGTATGAAAGCACACTACTAAAACAGCTTTGTTAGGCTTTCACTAACAAAACCTATATTTCCCAATTACATCACAGTGTCAATACGTAATGTGTGTATGTATGGATGTATGTATTAGTGTGCGAGTTTGTGTGTGTATGTATGGGTAATTTATAAGGCTTGCAGTGACTTGAAATTTGCATTCAGCGTACTCTGAGCCAATCGAGTACAGTTAGGATGCAAATTTCATGACAGTTTCTTGTCTTCTAATCACCATATAAGCTCAGTAACTATGTGATCTAGTATATCGTACCCATTGGTAGGTACTTGATATGTTTTTCATGGAGATTAATGAACGAGTTATAGAAATATCTTTTTTACTATTGTAATAATTTCAGGGCTTATTGCCCAAATATTGGCTTGGCAAGAGATACAATTCCCAACATTTACTGTGCCATTCCACAGCCGAGGGTCTTATGTGCTCGAGACTGGAGGCATATAATACAACAATCCTAATTACGAGTAGGGAAATGGTATTGGGAAAAGTAGAGTTCAATTTTTCATCGTCACAATCATTAATTATAATTATCAGCGTTTTAATAAGAATCTTAATAAGATCGCTCTTAATATGAGTTCAGATGTGTCTCCCACCCGGGTTGCGTGGTTCAAATACAGAGTTCCACAGATCTTAGAGGAAATCGTAGAGAACTGTATTGGAAACAAGCTCGTCACGACAAAATATATTGAATTTTATAACGCACATAATTTTATAACGCACATAATTTTATAACGCACATAATTTTCTAACAAAGATAATATACACATCAAAATTTGAACCCACATCGCCATGTAATGACTGAATTATGAAATTATTATTAACCCGTTATATTGCAATTTTCATTATGGACTTCAATTTAAAAAAAAAACGATACCCAAATATTGAAGTACCGCCCTTTCCGACTAGTATTAAGATACATTCGAAATTCAAAAACACACCACGTAAGTGAACAATAGGTAGGCTCGTAGAGAACAATGTAGCTGGATGTTACAGGATTGTTGGCGGGCGCGACTACCGAGTAGCACGCCAGCTGCATGGTATCGCCGTCCCGTCCAAAGCGATATTTCACTGGGTGCGCTGCTATCACCTGTCAAATCGTACAAGTGTTCCGCCCGACCGCAACCTATTTTAATATCGACCGCTTTGGACGCGAATACGGCTCGTAGATTATCGCACTGGTTATTTACGCGATTGTTCTTTGTAAAATTCCAATGGAATTGTATTAAAAAAGTATGTAGGATTATTTCACTGGTGTGTGCCAATAGGCGTGCCACCTATTCCATGATCGGACGTATGAAGTAAGTGTTCTACAGTCTTTTGCCTATCTCTTAGGTGAGATACAGGTGTGATATTACGTTGACGTTGACGTGAAATAGGCAAGGCGAGGATGAGCACGCTCCTTCTAGACGTGGTGGTTCATCTTAGGACGCATCTTCGCTTTTCATTAGGTACACGGGGTCGCAACTGATACGCGCGCCCATCTCATGGTTTAAAAAATTATAAAATACTTATTGCAATTCCAACTAAAATGAATTGCTAGTTAAAGGTAAATGTATGATGCGAGTATTAAGATTTCTATTAAATTATTATTATTATATTGTGAAGCCAGGTTCCTTCTCGGGTAGGCAAGGAATACCGATTGCTTAACATGTATAACCTTATAAACTTCAAGCGCTTCTTCTACGTTATTTTCTTTCTAAAGAGAGTTGTGTAGCCAAACTAGCGCTCTTGTACGCTAGAATTCTGGTCTAGAAGGCTTTTGATTCTCATCAATCTGTCTCTGCCATAAGTGGTCACAGTAATAATTGTTAACCGAGATTTTATCAAATTTGTACATCTGAATTAGTTATTTTTAGAGTAAGACAAGCTACGTAATGTTCAAGGATTGGTTAAGAGTCAAATTGAAGATAGTAACTTCAAACAATTTAATTCCCTTTGGTATATACAAATCTGACATCTGACAAAGAACATAAGTGACGAAGAACGTCTCCCAAACAACCACTAAAGCAGCTACAAAATTGCATGTGAATTATTTTGCTTACTTCCGAAAAGTCGCGTGTTTCATAAAACATTACTTATATGTATTTAAAACATAATGACATACTGTCCCATTCACCGTGTAAGCTACTGCACTGAGCGCACTGAATAGCAATTGTTGGCCGTGTTTTCAAAATACATATTTCATAACAAGACGATTCCGCTTTACATACATTAACATCCACTTTACCGCTCGTATGTACATCCTCGTGTGTATTGACGTGTGTCATCTCGAGCTTTCAAAACTCTAGCTAGATCTATTTAGTCATAGGTAATATTTATAACTCTTTTGTATGCTAAACATTTAATGCGTGAAACTGTGACTGTTACGGGCAGTACACGTTTGGCATTTCGAAGCGTGAGGTTTTATAAAGCGCGTTTTAAATAATATGAGCTACTGTTTTAGCCAAAATATATTAATTTGGCGTTTCGAAGCGTGAGGTTTAACAAAGCGCGTTTTAACTTTTAAATACAATGAGTATCTGTGATAGCTAGTACACATTTGGCGTTTCAAAGCGTGAGGTTTTATAAAGCGCGTTTTAAATACTATGAGTATCTGTTATAGCTAGTACAAATTTGGCGTTTCGAAGCGTGAAGTTTTATAACGAGCGTTTTAAATACTATGAGTATCTGTTATAGCCTGTACATATTTGGCGTTTTCAAACAAGCGATTTTATAACGCGTGTTCTAAGAACTGGGAAGTTCTATTAGACATACAGAAGTAAAAGCTTGTAAATAAGTGCGAGTTTGCATAGGTATACCTTATAGAATTCCTTATAACGCGCGTTATAAAAGGGTACCAACTTACCACGCCTTTATCTACCCCAAAGGGGTTCGCAGGGGAGTGTAGTATACTCGGACGCTTCACCACTAAAGTCTGCCACGCTGCGTCACTCACGCCAGCCACGCTTCAAAACGCCAAATGTGTATGAGTTGTACGCTTTGTGGTCGATTAGACTATTGACCTTATGATTGTACCGTATGGTAGATTCGTCTTAAAGATTTATAGGCGTTTTGGTACTACAATAATTTTTCAAATGTACTGTTTTCTATTAAAATATCTTTGGCGATTTGAATAAAATCCTATGAGTCACCTATTGTTGTCCCATCCCATTGTCGTATATTCAATAGCAGAAGTATGACGCAAGCAAAGTTCACGACCGATTGTTTTAAGTGTGGAAGTTGTTTTCGGAACATCGCTATTAATAATAATCCAAAAAGTCAATGACCTTAACATGATTGGAGGCGTCGATGATTTAATCAAAATTTCATTTACCGTTTGTACTTCATTTACCATTTGTGTGTGTTGTTAATAATTTATGGATTATTGATTTAAATATTAATGCGAATATTATAGAAACTATTTACTTAACGAATTAGGTAATTCTATAACATTATTTCAACACTTTTAGTTATTATAAACATTACTTTAATCACCCCAATGGCTGCCTCGTTGGTGGAGTGGTCCCAAATGTGACAGCCGATTCGTTGAGAGCCGAAAAACTGGGTGCGAATCCCGAATTGGGTGCTACTGGATGTTTTTAAATAGAAATTTGTAATTGTGGTTCATTGTCTGAATTTGTGGCCGATGTGTGACAATATGCAAACCACCTATTCCATATTGGTACGGAAAACTTTACCGGTGAACTGGTTTACTGGTGGTGGAACTGTACTACATTCCCCTACCCACCTCCTCGAGGATAACGGCGTGATGTTAGGTTACAAATAAACATTCAATCATCCAACGATGATGTTATCTGGCGGCACATGACGTAATTCAAGGGAGTGTTCTGTATTGATACAGTTTCAGTGTGAAAGGTGACCGCATGTAGATCAGCGTCACGGCTCTCGACACGCGTCGGAGTGTCTCGGCATGTCAAGGTCACCGTATCACAACTGACATGTCGAACATAATCGCTTTGTTTGAAGTTCACCTACGTTGTTGAGCCTCGTGTCGATAAAATTAAGTTCTGCTTGGAATTTATAAGCAGTCACGCCTTACATGTGACTATTGGTAGAAGACGTTCTAATGTAACAATGTTGGAACATTTATAGCATATATGTATACATTTATTTTGTTGAGATAATATCGGTGTGAAATTAGGAAGACCGTGTTCCTATGGTTCGGGCATGTATGAAGAATAGTAAATGAAAGATGGTTGGTAGATACAAGTGCTGAGCTGGACCAGGACTCATCGATGTAGATCAGATAGATCAGATACTGGGTGATGGGTGAGTCAGAAGTCTCCAAAACCAGCGTACATGTATGGAGTAAGTCATTAATATAGAAGATGTTACGTTCGTAAGGATATAGACATTTGATATTAGATTTCCTGTCTTGGTAATTTCTGTCTACCTCGTATAGGACTTGACGTTAAAATATTTTCTACATTACATTATGTCATTTATTGTTACAATTATTTATTTATTGTTTATTCATTGTTAATTATATGTGTAGATACCTACTGTTATTTATTACTGCGACTATGAACAATTTAAATAATGACTTAGTTCAACGTCGGGTCTGCGACAGTGGAAGGCAGTTAATAATTCAACTGATCATAGATAATAATTAATAAAACGTGAGAATAATATGACATATCGCGTCGCTTATGGCAAGATCGTGTGTGTGATCTTTTCATTTGTTTTGTTGTAAATTACGCATTCCAGCGTGTGGGAATATTGTATGGCAATACAGATTAAACTTTTTTTTCGAACACATGGAGAACTTCGGCGCGTTACAAAATCCTTTGTATATTGTACATAGGTAGTTGACGCTAGTTGTAACTTAATAATTTACTAATTGTGTTATTAAGTAACATGCTTAACTCTCACTTAACTCAGTTGTTTCGACATGACATGGCTAGTTTCGGACCTATTTTTTATATTTATACTACATGCACAAAGTTTTAGGTATTAATTATTATCGTCAAATATTTTATATTGATAATAAAATTAGCTATAAAACACTTCTCATACGTACCTATTATTTACTTATTTACAAAATAAATTCCTTCATAATACTACGAATTAAACCCAAGCTAAAAGACGCAAAAGAAAACTTAAAAAACTCAAATATATTTAAACATAAATACCATTTCACACTTCGCCGCTCATTCTATTCTTGTATCTCCTTTCCTGCTTTGCATACTCTAGAGATAGTATCGAAAGCTATAATATTCCTAGTAAGCCGTCGCGACGTCTGTGGCCGGCCTTTGTTACTTACTGCGAACATCACTAACATTCTATTGAAATACTATGTGCTTACATACACGGAGCAAGCTGCAAAAGGTGTGCCCCGCAGACTATACGCATGTCACCCGGGCCCAGAGTAACATCTCAATAGAAATGCCCCTGAACCACCTTATTGGGTGCATTTCGAAGAATTGTAATCTAAACGGGTGGAAACTTTAAGGGTTACAGGATAAAGTATAAATTGCATACCGAATATATGTATGTTAAATAAATGCTGTGAACTGTTAAAACGTAAGAGAGCATAATTTTGTAATATTTAATTTGTGACATTTAATTTGTAATATTTCATTTTTTAAATTTAATTTGTAATATTTCATTTTTTAAATTTAATTTGTAATATATAATTTGTAATATATAATTTGTAATATATAATTTGTAATATTTAATTTGCAGTATTTAATTTGATATAAAATACTTTTCATCCATTAACGAGCTCGGTAAAGGTCGTTTTATAATGGGATCCAATACTAATATGAATTGATTTTTTTATTTGAGAAATCTATCGCATTTGCGCCAATGTGTAAGGCCGGCAGCGTGAAAGTCATAACACTTCCCATTTTTGGAAGGGATCCGTGTTCAATAGGGGTACGATATAAAAAAGATAAATGATTATGATGACAAGATTATTCGTGTCTGATTGTTAACGTCATTGTAATCATAATGCCTATGAAAAATATCTGAAGTCAATTTTGGTTACATCCGCTTACAAAAATTTTCTTTTCAACTTCTTCGCGAGGATTTTTTTTTGTAACAACTTGCGTAATTATACCCTTTGATTGAAAGCTACCGACAATTAAATAATCGTATAGATTAAATTGCATTTAAAACTTTCAAATTTATCATTGTTCAAGGTTTTGTCAGAAATACAATTATTAATTTTACTACCTTCTCGCCTTCCGCTAGCAGTATATGCAAATAAGCTGTGAAGCCTTCATTGATAAGATATTTATCCCATTACTATCGCTGTCGCTGTTCTTACTGTTGTTCATCATAAACGCTATTGAATATCCCGCCTGTAATTCTCGAGGATTAGGCAGAGGAATGTAGAACACTTCTACGTTGCACCAGTTATGTTTTGAATTTTGAATTAAATAAGTCTCTAAATCAGCATTAATGTGTATTAAAATGAAATTAATCAATACTTATTTTGGAGTAGATTGTAATTTTAGTGTAGCTAATTTTAGTTTTGAAATTAAATACGTACAAAATCATTGAAATTTCTTCTCAAATCTTTACAATGCACTAAATGCTGAGTTATTTTTCTTCACTTAAAATACCATTGTTAGTGTTGTCTAAGCATACGTTTAAACAGTATAAATATAACTTATATTTAATAGTTATTAGTGAAAACTTCACCGATCTACATAATAAATTCGACGTTTTAATTGTACGTATAATTTCATTGTAAGTTTTCTAAAGCTAAATAACTAAATAAGTATTAATAAGGCAACAGCAAAACGAAGTTCTCCTTAGGATATTTGGGACGTGTGAGAATAATGAGGCGGCGATAGGCGAGCAGCGTTTGTTGTTTATGGTATTGTTAGCGAGTTCAGTTCCCGGTTTAGGCAGGCATGCGACAGATGTTCCGCGGCGACGCCGCTGTGCGGGCTAACCGTAATTGCTTATTTTGTACCGGATTGTTTATGTACAGGCTGTATCAAGACTATCTTAAATGGAATTGCTTCCTAAGTTTTTAGAGCTTATTTTCTTTGTAGTATTCATTCTCTCCGGAACTGGAAAACGTCAGGTATTTTAAGATAAAGATATATGTATAATTGGAACTCGGTGTTCTCAGCTTATTCCGTAAAGGACCTGGTCTGATGAAGTAATATTTATATTCTTAGACCGTAGGAATCTTTTTTTGTAGTTCAATTATCGAAACACTTTATGTAGAAACATCGCAGTCAGTTAGTAGCTAGGCTCTCTGGAATTCGGATTAGTACAGTATGTGAACTAAGTAGTCAGTGTCGAGGAATTTAGCTTTCGAAGGCAATACACGCATTTGTGACTCACCAAATAGAAGAATGATGCCGTTCAATAATAGATTCAGAAGTATTCATTTCCGATGTTTTGCCATTTAACATAAATATAAAAATAATCTTCTTGTCTGAGTTTAATATCCTATAATTCGTTTCATTTTTAAGGACTTTTTATTTGTACTTAATACCTAGTGGTAGTTTCCACATATGGAACCTAGGAGAACGGCAAATAATATAAAAAAAACATAGCGGCAATGATGCAATAGAACAAAACGGATAATTGGGATAATATTAAAGTGGTGATGATAGAGACATAAAACTTACAATAATTATCATCATCCTCATCAGCCTATTGTAGTTCACTGTTGGACATAGGCCTCCTCTAAGGAGTTATGCCTGTAATGTATACGTATATGTGCATGTATGAAGAGATAGAGATGAGAGATAGAGAGAAGAGATACTTAAATATAAATAAAATTTAAGTTCACATATGATATAACACAAAAAGACGATGAAAATAAATGTTGGTGCGCGGCCGCGTGGGCCCGGCGGCGCCCCGCGGCGCGGTCTCTTCGTCCGTACGCATAAATAACTCGGGAACATCGGCTCCCGGCTTTGATAAATCCCTCACTTTACCGCACGATGTAGTGTTGACTTAAACGCATTGTAACCTCTGATGGTGTACTTAATCCGTACCGTACGCTTTGTAACCTCTGAAGCCGCAATTAATTTACGCCGTTGAAAACGGCTTCGCGTCATCGTTCAATGAAATATTTTGGATTTTGCCTATTAATTGTGGTCTAGCCCAGCTTTGTTTGTTATGTTTTCTATAATGTAAAATCACATCTGTATTTCCTTGTAGGTGCAGGCAGAGGAATGCAGTACTCTCACGTCTTCATATAATACATATATCACACGTCCCACTGAATACGGAATATTGAGTGTCATTTTGTCTGGATAAATATCATAAAATACCCACATTATTTGTTAAATATATCTAGTCAGTAGAGTATCCAAAAATCCATTGTAGTTGCTAATATTATTTACTCGCATGGTTTCATACATAATTATACTATAAGCGATGCTTAGTTTGGAATTTGAAGGACTATTGAACATTTATACGATATGTATCTTGAGTCAGGTTCTTTTTAGTCAAATGAATGTCTTTGTCAACTAACTTTGTTAAAACTTGACTGCCCCTGTAGTGGAGTAGTTGTAAGTGTGTTCGCTGATCGCGAGGTGCTGGGTTTAAATTCAGGGTTGGTTACAATTGGATTTTTCTCTTTGGGTTGTTTAGTCGTGGGTCGGAATCTTAATTTGTGTCTGATGTATGGCAATAGGCTCAGCACCTGTTCCACAGTAGGATGTATACGTCGCCTGTCAAACGTGGGAGTATTCTACACTGCTTGACCTACCTCTTTGTGAATAACCTATTATTTATTGATGAGGTTCACCTATTATTTAAACAATTATTACAATATTATTTATCAATATTTAATAAATCAAATAAAGATTGAAGTATATTTGATATTGGACAAGATATTGTATGCAACTGCACGCATCAGAATCTTACAATATTTTACACCTTCCGAGGACCAAGACTGACCCAGTATATGGGTATACTACATTAAGTTCTAATTCACATTATTTTATATGAATTTTATTTAGTTAATTTTCTAAAAAATATTCAAATAAATTATTTAAAATACACGTTTAATTTACCTTAAAAACCATTTGTCTATTGTTAATCATTAATTATTAATATTTTGATAATTCAATGTGGATTATTTATATTGGATTTTAATTAACACTTGAGCGAGAAGGTGCTCATATCGGGTCACTACTATGGGTGTCTTCGACGGCATTCGGACAAGGTTACAGTCGTCTAAATATGTCGGAGGTCTTCCGAAACTACCTGCAAACAAGTTGGTTACTTGCATCCCTAAGAGGATACATCGCGTGGTTAAGTAAGCTCCAGGTTCCCAGTTGCCGGAAGAGATGTGTGACCAGCAGAGACAGATTAACGACTTGCACATACATTGGTTACAGTTTTGAGCATGCGACTCCCCGCGATTGGTTAAAACCTGACTACTTACTGTATACATGTATGTTCGTTAATGATGCTGTATACGGTTGTATACAGCATCATTAACGAACATGTTAATAATATTACGTACGTGTATATTGCTAAGATTCCTAATTAAACGAAACATCTTTTTCAAACATGTAATTTCAAGATATAGGCAGAGAAGACCGAGTGATAAATATTTCTTTTCTTACAGATTTGACTGCCTCTTTAATATTCATCACTCGCTTGGTTAAAGAATAAGCTGTGAATATATTTTTTTTTTATTTATTCAAATAGCATGTACAAATTCATCATTCTCGTATACGCACGAATTCTAATTTTAAATTAGCAGAATTTCAACTTAATAATTCTCATTTGTGTGTGCGAAAATTACTTGTATTTTAAAGTCCATTAAAGTTCACACACACGGTAGGATGGGAGCGTTAGCATGATTTATTTATGGAAACCGAGAACACGGATGAACCAGTTCAAATGCACTTATATGTACCGCTTTCCTATTGTTGGGATGCGCGTGGGCATTACCGGCCATGCCTAGAATAATAGCTTCCTAAACGAGAGTTTTGAAATAATGAGCGTTAACAGCTACTCGTATACCTACATGTGTCATGGTGAGTACTTATATAAAATGTGTTTGTAAAAATTCATTTTTTTTAATTTCTAGTTGATATGACATTAAATGTATTAAAAACATTAAAAAGGTAATATCACGCCTGTAATATTTGAACAGATAGGCTAAGGAATGTTGTACACTTCAACGTTTTAGCCGTTACGCTTACGTCCCACTACGGAATAGGTGGTGAGCCTATTGCCATACACCGGGCGCATATCCCGACTCCGAGCCACTACTAGAAAATCTAAATTGGAAGAATTTATTAGTGCCTGATTCGGGAACCGAACCCAGATCCTCCCTCCTCCCGGTCAGCAGTCGCACTTGCTGCCAACAGGACAAACGAGGCAGGTATTATTAACGCTTTTGTGAAGCCTTATTAAACATGCAGATGGAAATTTGATATGATACTTTTTGTTTGTATTTATTTTGTACATTAATACGTAATGACAAATAGTAATTAATTGTAATTTTTAACCAAATTTGTACTTATTCAGTAAGTTTCAAAGAATGTTGGGCACACGGATTATTCGGAGATTTCGGGAAATAAAAGCGTATACAGGGAAACAGATCAATAACCTAAAACTTATATGCAATGTGTGTAATAATTACATGAAATGAAATAAAATAAAACATTCATTGCTTACATTCGCACCGTCGTGGTCAGACACATGCCTAATAGTCTGTGCTAAAGCGGTATCGCATACGAGAATAAGAGTGATACTCTCGGACAAAACTGAAGATTGTATTAATTACTATAGTATTTCCATCAAAGCTCCACAACAGTACAATAACACAATTATAATTCCAAAACTATATACGGAGAGAAACACTAAAGATCTCACTACGGCAAAGCTTTCAGTTGATAGCATTACGTAGTAAAAGCCATTACACAATCTAATATCTATACGGGGCCGCTACCGTTTTATTCAGCCGCAATATCTTTGTCTCGGCGAGCGCATTGTTTATCAGTCGAGCTCGGCCCGTCCTGTAAAGCGTCCTATAGCCGTCCTATGATCCGTCCTATAAGGCAACTATCCAGCCGCGAACCACCGTTACCGTTACGCAGTTGTGATTGAGACGGCACTGGCGACACTCGCCATATACGTTTTATCGCCACTTCGCGTTATTCGGATCTGTTGGAATATAAGTTATACAAAGAGGGGTACATCTGAAGTTTATTTTACATTGTTTGAGGTTCAATTGCAAGGAAATCTTATCTTCAGTACCATGTCTTAATGTTAATCTATTTTAGAAATTCAAATTGTCTTAGTATCTAAGTGTGTTATATTTAATTCCATCTATCCAGTTGAGAACATTATAATAATTGTTCTAAATATGTCTTATTTAACTGTTTTTATAAATATGTAATAATGGTTTTGTTCCTTATTCTAAGTATAGGTGCGAAAAGTTTAAATTTATTTACTTGAATATAATTCCATTCCATTCTAGAATGGACTTTAAATGTATCATTGTTATAACATCACTCCAAGTGCCTTACAAAGTAGGTAGAGAGCATCGAGTCTGAAAAGCCTTCATTATTCATCCCAAGAAATTAACTTCGAAAAACCACCACTTTAGTAGGACAATGTGCAGAAGATCGACTATGACAAAGATCTGTTATTGCTCACGAAAGCTCGTGAATAATCTACTCCGGTAATTGCTAGAGTGACTAATTTCCAATATTTGGGCATAAAAGGCTCTACATGAGACTCATGGATGACGTCACTCGAGTTGAATGGAATAACAGTATAGTCACAAGTTTTTTAAATATTCTAGAATAGTTGGACTGTGGTAAATATAATTATTATTAACAACTCATTTTGTGTAAGAAACATATCTTGAAACAAAAGAAATTTGTAATATTTTAAACATATGTTAAAGATTTGTAAGAATGAAGATCTTTAAACTCCGTTCTTTTAATCTACTGCGTAAGGGACCTGGTATGATATAATATATTATACATAGTAACAATAACGATTGATTAAAATGTAAAAATTGTTCGAAAACTAATCACGATTCTAATGTACATACATAGTACTTACATATTGCACATGTTCAATGTACATATATATATTACGTAATACGCATATATGTATGTATGTATATGTATACAGTTCAAATAAACTCGTCGCACTAATACGTCTTGCACTGTCGCAAAGCCTTGCTCTAAATTAAATTAGAAAGCCGGACGTCTCGATTTTGTGCTTATTCCGCGTAATTAATATGCGTAGGCTAATTGTCGGTGGCTGGCCATCTCTATTATGCTATTACAAGTGGATGTAGAGTTCGTCTGGAAGCTCCGGAAGCAACATGTTAGATCTGTGTGGTCTATTTATATATTTGTTAAGCGTAAACGTAACATCGCACCTATAATACTCGAAGCGTTAGGCAGAGGAGTGTAATACACTCCGCGTTTCAGCAGTTACGTCCGTGGAATAGGTCGAAAGTCTTTTGTCGTACACCGGGTACATACTCCGAACATTTTGTCATACTCCAAACATTTTGCCCATACATTTGTCATACTCCATTCATTTTGTCATACTCCATACATTTTGTCATACTCCATTCATTTTGTCTCTACTCCATACATTTTGTCATACTCCATTAATTTTGTCATACTCCATACATTTTGTCATACTCCATACATTTTGTCATACTCCATACATTTTGTCATACTCCATACATTTTGTCATACTCCATTCATTTTGTCATGCTCCATACATTTTGTCATGCTCCATACATTTTGTCATACTCCATACATTTTGTCATACTCCATACATTTTGTCATACTCCATACATTTTGTGATACTCCATACATTTTGTTATACTGCATACATTTTGTCATACTCCGAACTTCTACTAGAAATGTTAACTAAAACTTTTAGTGAGAAAAATCCAATAATAATCCGGCAAGCATACTTGCATCCATTCGACCTACGATCCCCTCAAAGGCAGTTTAATTTTTATCTATTTATTGTGTAAAAGAATCACATACACAAAACCAAAAAGACAACAAATACGCATTAAATGCGACAAGATATTTTGACCAGTCGATTATTTACTGTCCAACAAGCCTCATACACATACTCGTATAAATCCATTGCCACCAAAGTCTTCGCCTCGATGGACACTTCTTGATTCTCTATGCAGCGTTCCGACTATCTTGGCCCACACATTTCGTTGATAAATCTACCCGCAGATTCGCTTAGAGGTAATAAATTTCACAAGATCACCGACGGAATGATTAATAAAGGTGGCCAATACAAAAATGAAGAGCGCGCATCTATCAGCGTAGGCGTTTAATTTGTGCGCACGGCCATTTATCTTGAAACGTTTAGTTGGACCTTATGCCTCGGTAATGATAGGGAACTTTGGCTACTTCTAATAGACCTAAGAATTGCTAAACGGAAAATAAATGATGTAATATAAATATAGTTGACTTTAATTCAATTACGAACGCTTAAATATTGGATTCATAAATACCGCTCGCAACCAATAATTCTGATCGTTGCGTAATTTTTAGGACAAAAGTAAGTAAGACAGTTACTTAATACAATATTGTTACGTAAGTATACATTATGTATATTAAAAATCATTTAATACATCAAAAAAAGAGTAAATCAATAAGAAGTAGAATGGCGGCGTTATGCAAAAAGTTTGTCTTGAGACTTTTTAACATGTGCGTACTAAACCGGTTAGTTAATTTAAAACTAGATGTATTATTGTTTAAGATAGTTTAAAGAATTAATTACGAAGTATAGATTCAATAATCCGATGGATATATAAATTATAGTTATTTTAGTCTTCTGGATGAAAATATTAAATTTAATTTATATCTTCAAGTAACTTCACGCCTGTAATCCCCGAAGAGGTAGGCAGAGGAATGTAGAACATTCCCACGTTTCACCAGTT